>OMLI01059769.1:1438-19729 GCA_900302605.1 Rondeletia loricata
GTCTCTCTCTCACACACACACACACACACACACACACACACACACACAGTAATAATGGATTGGATTTATATAGCGCTTTTCCAAGTGCTCAAAGCGCTTCAGTATAGTAGTATGAGGTCCAAACCAAGAGCAACATGCTTAATAATAACTGTAAGGTATGTGTACCCAAGCTGTTTAGATATCGAGAAAGTTGTATTTAGTTTACTCAGCTAGATTGTACATTTTATTTGAATTTACATCAATGTTTCTCTTATTAAGAATAAAATGATATTATAATTGTCATCTCTGACGAGCCAGCACCTCATGACTCTGCGCTCACAAGTTTTTCATTGCACAACACAAGTTGTAAATTTGCTTAGAAAGGGCCCTTGAACAGAATAACTTTGCCATCCATAGACAAAATTGCTTTCAAAACGATGAATTGTATTTAAGGATGGTACCAGTTGTAAATATAGTCTGTACTAAAATTTGAAGGCCTGGTCCTCCAGAGGACTGGCAGACTTAAAGGGGTTGGCTGCATGGATGGTGAATACGATTAGGGGCCAAAAGCCTGATTTAGACTTCCCATGAGCTCTGCTATAAATATTGTGGAGTGTACTCATCACCACAAGCACTGTCCCCTATACTCTGTGGGAAACCTATTTACTCCCCCCCCTTGATTCCACCCTCAAGATTGTGCATTTTTAGGAAAGCGTCACTCATTTGTTTGGACATATTGTATCTGACATTGTTGCTAGCTACAGTACCTACTGATCATCTTTTGGATAAATAACTCCATATTTTAGTATTTGACCTAGACACCACATTTTGAAAGCATAGCAGTAGTCTAAGGCAGAGAGGTAGAAGAAGAAAAATAGACTCATTTTGTCTGATTTATTGATAATATTTTGCTAACATTTCAATAGTTAAATTCTTATAAACTGTATCTTTAACCATTGAAACCAGTGAAATTTTGAGAGTTAAAGAACAATTCCAGCATGATTTGAGTTTTTTGCTCATTTTGTATGTTTTCCAACCCTTTAATGTTAATTCTGACAGTTTCTACAGGCATGAGCCACGATTAAAGATATTTTAAAATCAGTTTTGCCATGTCTCATTCACTCCCATTCAACTCCCGAGACATATAATTTGGTCAGTAAATGTAATCCATCACTGTGAATGAGAAGCCAACAATTGCGTTTTGCAATGTTGCATCAGAACGCTAATATCAGGCTATAAACCTTTACATTTTAAAAGAAGTTCTATTCACCGTTTTATATTACCTAGTCCCAATGCCCGTTTTTAGCCCTGTTTTGGCCTAGCCATGCCCCTTTGTGGTGCGGGACCCCACCCAGTACCCGTGCCAAATCACAATGCTGTCGGGCCGACGGTGTCCGAGGAAAATGGAAACAGACAGACAGAGATACAGACGGAGGTTTGCTCTTTTATTAGTTAGATGCGTGCATTCGGGAATACAGCAATGCCAAGATGAGACAGGAGGGGGCTTTCTGCTTGTAAACAAAGCAAGCTAAAGCTAAAGTTTCCGGTTCACTTCGTGGTAACGTTGATTCAGATGCAGCAGGTGAAATGGCACAAGAAGATACGGGAGAGAGGCCACAGGTAGAAGATGCAGCAGGTGAGACTAACATCTGCGAGCAAGCAAAATGGCGGCGGCATCCCACAGTGCAGGGCGACATGACGTCGATTCCCATGCTGTTATATGTGGCAATGTTATCAAGGTTCATGTCAATAGAAGCAGGGGAATGCTTGTTCTGAAGGCAGTTAAAGCATGAATGCTAAAAAGGACAAAAGACAAGACTGAAAGAAGAGCGTGCAATAGATTGAAGTGGGACAGGTGAGAATTGGATGTCTATGTTGCCGCTCAATGTGTTATCTAGTTTGATGGTCAAGATAGTATATTTCGCTCTTCCTCATCTGTCTTCTTTTTTGTGACTCTGCAGAGTAATCCATTTCCCTCAATTTCAGGTCTTGAGGCTTGCCACTGAGGGCCACAGGATCAATATTTGCCAAGTTTAAACCACAGGATTATCCGTCTGTCAGGGCTTCCAACAGAAGCTCTCAGCTGTGACATAAATCTTGGACTGTCCTCTACCATTTGAGAAGGTCACACCTCCAAACAGCCTTTGTTATATTGTACACCTAAAGGACGGATTAAGTAGTCGATAATGTCACTCCTACACTGTACAATGGTGAGTACTATAAGCCTTCAAAGTAAAATCATACATTTGCCAAAGATGATTCAAACTCTCTTCCACACTGTGTTTAGTTTAATGTGGTTACAAGAAGCAGTTTTCTGTTACTTTAATGTGCATATTCATTATGCAGTTTGAATATGTAGAAGGGTCATGTATTTGCCCAATACTCCCTTGCAGGGTAATGGGTAATTATGCCTAGTTTATAAATTTTTCCTATCAAGTATTGATATGTGTGTATATTATCTACACTAAAGCACGGCGCTACAGCTGATGTCGGCATCCACAGCAAATCTAATAACTAATGTACAAAGGAATAAAAACGCCATACTGCAAAACTTCATCTTTGGAATAAAAACAACACAACCAAATACAACAGTATATACAGGGGGAAAATGGAGGCTTATCCATTACTTGATTATATAAAATATTACAGGCACATCGCTAAAAGCACTTGAGTAAGCAAAACACCAAAAAGAATTCAAGCAATTCAATGATAAACAGCAACAAAGTCAAAGGTATTTAAAAACATGACAGATTTATTTAATGGCCTACTGCATGGAATTCCTGGAATGCGCTTTAATGCACGCACTCATTTCACATTTCCTCCTATGACTTGCAGTATTATATAGTACAAAATAATAACAAATAACCAGTATGGATAATATTAGCTAAATGTCAAATATGTATACATATATATAATGAGCTCTGTCCATTAAATCCTTCTTGGAATGTGCTTTTACGCACGCGCTGTCTCTCATCAACACAGTCAACACACACTCACACAGGATTTCTCTGAAGCTGTTCCTTGGCATGGTTTCTGACCAGTAGCAGTCGATATCCATGTTTGTGTATCCCATGGAAATACAGAAGCGCAATACTGCGGAATGAATGCTTTCAGGTCATCCACAGATCATATCCCACGTTTCATGTCCGGGAACTCTGTGCACCTCATCACACTGTTGTTCTAAAGGTATGTATTCAAAATGCTGCAGCTTGCATTCTTACTATAGAATCAAGAAAAGAGAACACATTACTCCTATATTAGCCTCTCTGCATTTGCTTCCTGTGAGCTTTAGGATTGATTTTAAAATGTTGCTGATTACTTTTAAGACATGTATGGGTCTGGCCCCCGCTTACATATCTGATCTTTTAACCCCCTATGAGCCAGTGCACAGCCTGAGATCCTCGGACCAGGCCCTCCTCGTCGTACCAAAGTCTAGGCTGAAAACTGAGGGTGATCAAGCCTTTGCCTTTAGGGCTCCTAGGCCTTGGAACAGCTTACCCGAGGAGCTCAGGCTAGCCCCCTTTTAGATCACTTCTTACATTTTTTTATAATGTTTTATTTATATAAAAGTTTTATTCATTAATTTATTGATGCTACAAATTGTTTTATCTCCTCCTGCATTCTCCTTTCCTTTTATTCTCATTCCTATTTCTATTACTTTATTTCATTCCTTTGCTGTTCTTTTATCTGTAAAGCAGCTTTGTAAACTCTGTTTTTGAAAAGCGCTATAAAAATAAAGATTATTATTATAATTATGTGAGTAATTATATGAAATTAGTTTGTATGGAGTTTTGATGGCGCTCTTGATCAATGGGAGAAAATGCATTGGCCTTCAAGTGTTGAACAGCGGTGGAGGAGGAGAGGGAGAGATGTTCACACGTGGGTACCCACGCCCTATAGCACGTTGTACCAGCATAGTTGGGGGTATTTTGTGGAGACAAAATTGCTAAAAAAATATTTACATTTCAAATTTCTTAGAATTATGAAGCCCAAATATTTAGAAAAAGTCATGGAAGGATGAGACCATAGAATTTCCAGTGTTTGAGAAATTTCAATTTAAAATATCAACGTCCAGTTACTTCAGCCCATGGCCTTTCTAGTGTTAATAGAAAAAAATACACCAAAATACTGCTATAAAAAAGATTAATGCAATGGGAGTAAATGGCGCATTTACGCGTGTACAAAAAAATATACTTGAAGGGTAGAAAGACACAGCAGGTTGCAGTGAAGTGCGTGTGATGGAGCTGAAACGTGTGCCTGTGTGGAGCCGGTGTAGACAGCAGCATTGATTCTTTTAGCTTTTCTGTTCCGAGAGACTGAGCCGCTTGTGGTGAAGATTGGGCTTTATTCTTTCAACTTCTACATCTTCTAACCAGTACCAGAGGCAATGGCTTATTTCCTTACACAAGGACACACATTTACAACACTGTCTTTGATAACATTAAGCTTAATCTAATTTGTCTAATTAAATCTCGATTGACTCGTTTTATTATGCAGTTCAAGCAACTGTTTTGCATAATTCTCAAGTCCTTCCCATTATTGGTGCAGTTTCTGTCAGTCCATTACAAAAAGCAAAGGCATGAATTAGAAATAAGCCAATAGTTTTGTGAGCAGGGTTAAACAGAGGGATAACACTGGTTTTTCTAAATATTTGGCCCATCTCACAAGGGAGTGTCCTTGCTCGGCAGAGAAGGTCACCTGTAAACTTAGCATTAATCTCACAGAGTGCAGTGGATGTCTCCACTTTACCCTTGGAGAATTGCATGACACATATTGGGTTCATTATTGTAAATCTCGGCCCTGTCTTGTATGATGTATTATACATGCATTGCTCACTTTTCCACAGCAGCAGAAGGCCATGCTGGTTTCCGCTTCTGTCAGCTACAGTGGGCACATGATCACCAAAACTGGATAACTGAAGAGTGGAAAAACATCACCTGGTCTGACAAATCTCAGTTTCTGTCCTGACATACTGATGGCAGGGTCAGAACTTCAAGTAAACCGCATGACTCTATGGATCCATCCTGCCTGGTGTCAACGGTACAGGTGGTATTATGGTGTGAGGAATGTTTTCTTGGCACACATTAGGCCCCTTAATACCCATTGAGCATTGTTTGAACACCAAAGAGTACCTAAACATTGTTGCTGACCAGGTACATCTCTTCATGGCCACAGTGTACCCTTTTTCAAATCGATACTTCCAGCAGGATAATGTGCCATGTTACAAAGCCTGCATCGTCTCAAGATGGTTCCAGGAACATGGCAATTACTTTAGATCTAAATCCAGTAGAGCACCTTTTGGATGAGGTGTAATAGAATAGAATAGAATAGAATTCCTTTATTGTCATTGCACAGAGTACAACGATGTGACGTTTGCAGCATGAATGTGCTGCTGAAAAATCAGCAGCAGCTGCATGGTTAGCATAGAGAAAGATCCCAGTGGAAGGTTTCCAGCACTTTGATGAATCCATGCCTCAAACAATGTATGCTGTTCTGGAGGCCAAAGAGGGTTCTACCTACTAGCTGGGTATACCTAATGCAGCCACTGGGTGCATATGTATGCCTGAGTCAGTACAGGTGCAGCCTGTGGACCGCATCAGGGAAGCATGTCTATATGCCTGTCCTGAAAAGGCTGCTACTGTACAGACTGTTAGACTTAACTCTGCAAGGCAGACATCTGTTTAAAGACTGTGGGGGAGCAGTGGTGCGTGATCTATTGTGTTGAGTTTATGTTTGGTGCGGAATAAACTACAGACAACAACCAGAAGTAAAGCTTCAGTATCCTTAACATTGTCACAAATTATGATTCATACAAAGTCTAGCTTGTAAGCTAGATTGTTCTTAGAGTTTCAAACATTTACAAAAACATTAAAATGAATACGTTTGAATTTGTGTGGTTTCATGAGAAGGCTTTGAGGGCCAAATGAAAGAACTATCACATTCTACCACTAATGCTCCAGGTTTGGGAAAAAAAAGATATGCAAATTATCAGTATCGCAACTCCATCCTCACAGCTGAGGGGGAAGACACCCTGTCATTTATTTTCCGAATGGCAGATGCCTAAATTGAAGTTAGCAACTGACCATTTAAAATGATAACGTAAGGTAATTATGTGTAACTGTCAGACTCTGTTCTCTGACTCTCAGACTACTGATCCTCCACCTACAACTAAGAAACAGCGCACAGAAAAGAAACTTGTGCATGACCGTTCCCGGCACCGGATCAATATTGGCTCAGCATTTGTCAAATGGAAAGCACTAAAAACTTGAAAGGATTTCCCAGTGACGAAGAGCTAGCTACAGTCTTGATACACTAGTAAGTGAACTTTTAATGTCATTGCCTTGCAAGTTTAGGGTGATCAGATGTCCCGGTTTTCCGGGGACAGTCCTCAGATTTGGTTCTTTGTCCCCGGCTGGCACTGTTCCAGATTTCCCCCTCTCCGAACAGCATCAATATTACCAGGGGAGGTCTGGTGATTGCACATTTTTACCTCGGACCACAGGAATTTGATCCTGTCTGGAATTAACATTGCCCTGTCTGGACGGGGTTAGTATTACAGGACCAATGTTGGTAATGTAATTTAGTAACGTTACATTGCATGTCAGTGATTTTGGCATATCTTATATGTATTAATTTATGTTATATGTGATTATTACAGAGCCTGTGGGAGTAGTAGTTACCAGGCAAATAATCTATACTGTTTTTCAGCTAACTCCCATGTCCTCCGTCAATCTTAGTGCTGTCCAGATCAATGTATGTGATTAATACATTAAAAATACTTTCTAAATACATTCTGTAATCTGACGGTAATCCATCCGGATTGTTCATTAAATTCACCGACATGCAATATACTAAATTACATTACTATTATTATTAGCTCTCAATTCAAGATAAAACACTACTGACAAACTGAACTGATTCCATTTAGCCAAGATTTAAAAAATAAAAATAAATAAAAACGTAACAGAAAATGTTTCACTTCTCTCCACTACATTTTATTAATCCTCATTAATCCGCAGTGCTCTGAGGACATGCTCCAAGGGCAATGTTGCTGTAAGACCACCCTATTCAGGACCCACGGAAATGACTATAATGCAAAGAAAATTGTTTCATTCATGTATGTTTAATAGTAGAATAAACAGATGTGAACCCTCTGTTACAGCGTCATATGCTTTCTCTATCTGTGGGGCATTACAATTGCTTTCAGTTTCATGTCTTACACAACAGACCGTTGTATGAAACAGAACATACTCATTCATATTTTACAAATCATTTCCACACCGAGACAGACAGCTGAACAATGTATTTTACATGAGCCCGATTCCCCCTCTTTTAGCATAGATATGACTTACCACAGTCCTGGGTACAGAAAGTCAAATAACTGGCTCATGTACGCTCAGATAACCTGCGGCCTTTCACTGTGCTTCAATACATCTTTTATGACACATTGTTTACTAATCCCTCTATCCAACATTGTCCATGCCTGCCATTGCGGAACCTATGGTTAAATTTAATCAGTCCCATTGTCATATGTAGACAAACCCAACTGCAAATCACCATCACAAAGTCAATTTCAGCCCCACAGAATTACTCACAGAGCTTCTTCACAGTAGTTGAAGCCCTAGAAAGGTGACTCCGTAGTAACTCTTTGAAGTGCTTATACTTGAGTTCCTTGTTTTGGGGTTTTTGTTTTATTTTGGTGACATCTTTGGTGATAAGTGCTGTGGTGTTTTTGCAATGCATTTTCCAGAGATCATCGCGCAATCCAACAGTGTCACCAGTACAATGACGTCTTTTTCCTTGGATTTTCTGTTGGTGAAGTTGTAGTTTCTGTCGGTACCGGTCTTTTCTTTATCTGTTCAAGCATGATGGCTGTCTCTTCTCATGCTAACTTCCAATTTCTTCTTCGATTTATTAGGTGCTTGGGAGGAGCACCAATATAAGAACGGCTCTCTGTGTGCATTCATTTGTGCGTTTGTGTTTTGTTTTGCAATGTGCAGTGCTTAGGGGAATTACAGTAATAATAATAATAATAATCATAATAATAATAATTGTAAACTTTATTTGTATAGTACATTATCATACAATGCATGTAACTCAATGTGCTTCACATAAAAAAAATAGGAGAAACAAAAAGAAAACAGAAATGACTAAAACAGAAGGTAACATAAACTAAAACAATGATAAGACAATAGTAAAACAATAAAAACACCACAAAACTTCAAACTGGCTACCATAGATACAATGAGCAAAACAAGGATAAATTAATTAATCAAAAGACTGGTAAAAAGATGAGTTTTAAGGTACTTTTTTTTTGCCTCTCGGACATGGAGTGGCAGGGAGTTCCAAAGCTTGGGCGCATAAAAACTAAAAGCTGCCTCACCACTTCTCTTAGAGTTCACCCTAGGGATCACCAGAAGAGAAGCAGCAGAGGATCTGAGGGCCCTGCCAGGGACATACTCCTAGAGGCAGTCTCTTAAGTAGGCTGGTGCTAGCCTACTACAGTATGCACTGTTTAGGCGGCACAGAGCCCTAGATAAGGGAAATACTACGGTGGCCGACGGGTGCAAACGCACTACAAGGGCCCAAAGCAATTGGGAACGCACAGAAACATCAGAAATGTCATGTAAATTCAAACACACGTAGCAAATACAACGGAAACGTGCTGCAATAGAAGAAATGTGCTGCAGAATGCCAAAGCAAATACACTAACAGGAACCACACTGTGAGAGAGAGAGATAGAGAGAGTAAGAGAGAGAGAGAGAGTAAGAGAGAGTGTGTTTAGTTTGGCAGTGGGAAGAAGAAAGCTTCCTGTCACCTCCTTTGTCTCTCATCTTATAAAGATCGATACTGCCACACAATCACACGACAGGCAGAGACCGCACGTGGATGTTTTGTGACCGAGACTGCACCAGGAGCCCTTAGACAAGCATAACAACATCTAGATGATAAGGCCTAATAGCGGAAACCGTTTCTCTCTCTCTCTCCTGTCGAAAATCTACCTATTCCACTTAGCTCCCCCAGAGGCCTGGAACGCTTCCGTTGTGTTGACTGCATGCAGCGCTTTTCTGTTTAATTTGTTTTCATGGTTTGCGTGTGTTTTTGAATTTGCAGCACGTTTCCTGTTCATGTGTTTGCTTTGGCATTCTGCAGCGCGTTTCTTCTTTTACAGCACGTTTCCATTGTTGTATTTGCTTTGGATTTTCGCATGTATTTTTGAAGTTGCAGCGCGTTTGTCTTAATGCAATTGCTTTGGGCCCTTGTAGTGCATTTGCACAAGCCGGCCACCGTAAAATACAGTGTGCGCTCATACACCAGGCAGTATGGTAGATGTTCGCAACAGCCTGGTGCTGGTTGTGCAACATTTAAACCAAGGACCCACATTGGATGAGGTGTGCATAATTGCGCAGCGCTTGGAAAATGCGCATCGCATCCCTCAAATTTGGAGACTGCAGATGGAACACGCATACCTGTCCTGCCGCCTTTGGATGGATATAGGGATTTCGTCAACCGAAATATATCCTACAAGCAGTTGTGGATGACAGATATTGGGAAGGATTCTAGATTTCTATGAAGATAGCACTCTGCTCCAATAAAGAACACAATGAAAATCTACTCGAATGCTTGCCAGTGGCCACATTTACATACATGGAGAATTATTCAAGTGACCTGGTTTTGGGTTGACACATGCAAACGTCATATAACAGTCATAACCTGGGTAAGCTAATACTTATACAGTTGTCAAAGCTGTGGTTCGGTACGCTTACTGCTATGTGCTTTTTTGTCTTAGGAACAGTGAATGAGTTGAATGAGAAATTAAATGCTAAAAGGCATTTAGCTATTGTGGGAGTTGAGGGTGTGGACATCAGGCTTTTCATATGCAATTCCACGCTGTTTGCGATTTGTTTTATAAATTAGAAACGAAATTGCCTCTATGCAGCTTCCACATTTGTACACAGCCAGCTTTTTAGTGGTGAATCTTCACAAAGTGTAATACATGAAGCTCCAGGTTGTTGCTCCTATCGTCTCCCACCAAACCCAGGTAGTGGCAGGTTTCCTTGGGCACCAAGAGCTGTGGAGCTCTCCATACCCAAGGTGATAAACACCATCTGGGCTGCAGCCAAACCTGGCCTGAGCATCACTGGCGCTGAAACTGAAATGTGAACACCTCCTTCTACCCTCCTTACTATACCACAACCATGTTATCTCCCCCTCCCTTATAATATAATTACCTCTGCTCCTGTTTTCTCTCTGTCCCCACACCTTTCCCCACATTTGTCCCAGATGAAATAAGAGGATTTCTGGGCTCCACTGCCCATGAATCTGGCTGGAGATGTGACAGTCTGAGGTTTCAACATCCTTTCTGTCATGCTCATGCTGTAGTGCTGAAAACATGCTGGAAATCCATCCAAACCGTGTCTTGCTTGTGCTCGTGCTTCCACGTTATAGATTTCCTCATTCATTCATAGGGACAATGGCTATGCTGGATATGCCTGCCACTCAAACCTGGTTCTAATGCAATCCAAGTCCACGGCAGAAACATGTGGAAATACCATCTCTGATTGGAATTAAACCTGATAGTCTGACATTACAGTAGCTCTGGTATTGTCTACATGGTATTTGGGCCATTTGAGACATGACAAAGAGAAGGGAAGTGGGAGAAGGGAAGAGTAATGGTGGCACCACCAGCGTTGATTTAGTCCCCATGAAAGGTAAAAATGTCACTGCTGTTAGTTTTATCTACATGTTTTATGATGAACTAACAGTTAAACTAAATAAAACACATTAACTATATAAATCACTTGTGGCTTCATTAACACAATACTGAAAGCCCTGCCTTGCAGTCTGTAGCTGTTCGCCTATTAATGATCAATGATTGATTTGATCATTTGTTGAATGTTGTTTATTTTTTATTTTATTGTAAGCCCTTATCTCTTGAGCCAGAATCTAACACTGATCTCATTGTCAGTTCATACACACCCTGAAAATTGTCAGTAAATTTCAGTCTGATCTCCTGACATTTTGTGAAAGGAGCCCTTTGTCTTAAAAAGCTAATATGTGCTCCATGCACGAAACGTGAGAGAAATACGTTTTCCCACCACAAAAGGGTTACGTGAAGGAGGCACGACTAGAAACAGGTAGTAGTCTGACACGTATTTTCAATATATCACGGCCTGTCATGGGTTATGGATTAATTACTTGTCCTTACCTACAGTGACAGCTGTGTCTGCAGTGGAATCCAATGGTGAACTGGGGCAATATGCCAGTCTTTGCACTGCACTCATGTTAACTTTATATCTTGTTGGGCAGTTTGACACATCTCCGATAACTAAAAAGTGTCAAGTTACTTTTTACACACACACACACACACACACACACACACCGTTACAAACACATGGTAGTTTGGAGCAAATTGTTTTCACAACGGAAGGCTCAGTCGGATTGGGTGCAATGCTTCTGGTCTACTGGTCTGTCACACAAACGGATGAGGAAAAAAGGCATGTGTTTACAAGCAACAGCTGAGTGAGCACTGGCGAGAACACAACGTGATGCGCACCTCTTAGGTGCAGCATTAGAGATTGATTTAGATCAATTTCTATACATGGACTAACTTTTTATTTTGAGGCGGCCGTGCCAATATTGTGGCGGTGCGTCGTGCTGTTGTCACATAATCCAATTAGTGGTGGAAGAACATAATCTTCACATAATCCGTGTCCACAACACATAGTCTGTGTTTCAGACTTCCTGCTCATTTCATGAAATTGTATGAGATCAGGTTGGTAAATTTAACTGTTGTAGATCTGCAAAAAGTGCCACATTAATTCATTTGATTATGTAACTGAATCTTATTTCAACAGGACAAATATTACACTGTACTAATACATAATTTATGACATTTCAATAATGAATAATTTGACACTAATCTGCATTCTGTTATTTCAACTTTGCATGTGTTTTGTAGTGCAGTTCATCTTTTTTTTATATATAAATTGTGATATATTACAATCCAGAATATTGAAAATATTGTGGAGGTGAAATGTATGAAGTATGGCCCACTAGTTTTGCATTAGGCAAGTTTTTTCTCTCCGCTCAGACCCCTTGCTTTACTGGCATGAGTTTGATCGATTGACTTAAAAATAAGCAGGCAAAACTGTTGAGACGAAATGCAAGCATGTTTGATGATACCATCTGGTGCAACAGAGAGCAGCCAGGGCACAGAACTTGAATGGCTAGAACGGTCATTCCCATTCAAATCAACGTTCCTGGATGGTCGGAGCGGCGGCCATTTTTATGTGTACCGTTGGGCTAGCTTCCGTATGAACCTTGCAAGTCGCTGAGGCAAGAGGTTTTGCAGCAAGGACCGAAGGACCTTCTCCGTCACCTTGCTGCCATGGATTGCTAATATGCTAATGTTGACTAGAAGAGCTAGTGAGAGAAGTACAATTTTTGATAATGCTACGTTAACCTTGTTGCTAACATCAGCTTTCAGTTGAGTTTTTACAGTTTGCTAACAGACCCAGGCACACAGATTCAGTGTGCAATACTTTAGTAAATTGATGCCCCTGGGTCTCAGTCCATAACCAAATAGTTTTGCATTATATACCATTACATTTTCTCTTTAAAAGTTTTATTGAGGAGATTTTTTGATTTCTATGCCATTCTATCATATCTAATATGCGGTCTATAGGACTTGCACACAGTCACCAGTGTCAAGCCAGCTAGAATAAAAAAATAAAACCCTTACTGACAAACACGTGTTTCAACATTTCTTTTAGTAATACAAAGACAGAAGTGAACATAAATAATGCATTTAAGGAGGAATCGGTTACAGGCTAAATGAAAATATCGTTTTTTGCTAAATGTTAATTTCACGCCTCTATTAATAGCCATATAGGCCTATGCAAGATAACATATATATACAGGTTGAAAGATATTCTCAAACACCAAACTTATGAAGCTCTTAGCGCAAGTTCAGTCAGGAAGACCTTCCTTTCCTTTGTGTATTTTTCCTTCCATTCAGCTCTCCCGTCACCCTCATGATCTGTCAGTCAGCCTATGGTGTTCCCTTGTCTATTTAAACTTGCTTACCTGATGATCCCTTGTTGCTGTCATTTCAATGTAAATATAATGAATTTACTGTGTATATTTAATGACTGTTGCAAGGAGAGAATGAAAACACACTTTTAGCATTTGTTCAAAATCGCATGATTAAGACCTTTGCCCTTTATCGAATGACACAACTCTTTTCATTAGTTATTTTTTCTCTTCTAACATCATATTCACAATTTGAAAGTCAGTGTGTGATATGTGGCTACATACAAATTTTTCTGATTTCTCCACCAGATCTGCCCACAGTGTCAGTATGTTAAATTTACTGTCTGATTGTAGATTAGCCCTTTTCCAACAAGGGTGAATAAACCTTGTCATCTTGTCAACCTTGTCATTTCCAGGCAACATTATTCCCTTCCACTAATTTATTTTTTTGTGCTTCTCCGTGGAAAACCATGGAGGGTACTTTTGCAGTGAATGAATATGGTGGACCATTAAAAGGTTACAGTCATCAATTATGGTTAAGAGAAGGATGGTGTATGGGAGGATGGAGTGTGAAACTGTTTTAAAGCGAAAGACGGTGCAGCAGGAGATGTCTAGGATTTAGGTCACCCCAGATTAAGATAAATGATCACCTCAGGAAGCCGAATCAGTTTCCTAGTCCCAGCCAGAATGCCATTACAACATCTGCGCGCGCATACACAGACACACACACACACACACACACACAGACACACACGTAAAGAGGGCCTGTGGTCAACAAACATGTTTTGCAGTCATCGTTTTGAGATTAATCTCTTAATTTTGTCTAGTCTCACTTCTTTAAAAAATACAGTTGATATTTATTTCCCTCTCTGCAAAGGTTACTGAAATGTCTTGGCTGCTTGGTGGCTCACTTGAAGGAATTAGAGTTGGATGTTTCCATATTTAACCCATGCTCCATTTCCAGCATAATCAGTATTTTACTGTGCTGATTAACAACTAATCACTTAATCATGTATTACTAATAAGCCTCTTAGTTTACTGTCATGTGGACGATGGTGCATGGGTCTTTGGGGAGATGTTAGAGGCAAATTGCCAAAGGTTTTCAAGGCTATGCTGTACAGTTATAGAGCTGACCCTCTGGAAATCAAAGGACTGTCAACCAGGCCCTTCGAGGCCCATTAAAAGCATGCAAACATGGATCACTCTCTATGGTATTTCTGCTGGAGCACAGCGGATGAAGGTCAGCGGATCAAAGGCTTTTGGCTGACATTCCTTGGTGCCTGATGAGCCCTCTTGGGTTTCATTGATTAGCCAATGAGAGGCTAGGTCAACGACATTGAACAGATAAAAACAAAGTGACTTGTCTCGCTTCAGATGCAGAAAACTTATTTTCACTTCAACTGTCCCAGGAGACATGAACGATCTTGGATTCTCTTCGGCAACAAGCCACTTAATCTGACTTTGAGTACTGTCAGTGATCCTCCCATCCTTAAACCCTGTGACAACTCTGCCGATACACACAAATACACATACACAGAACATACAAGTATATGTACTCTCAACAATTCCCATTTTGTCTTCAACCTCAAAATATTATGAGTAAGGTCTTCGAAACTGTTGCCATGAAGAAACTGCTTAACCTAGCAGATGTGACGAGATATAACTTTGCATGACATCATGCTCTATTTATTGAGTGTGTGTACATTTGGAGGCCTATAACATCACTTACTGCTCTCTGAGGCACCCAAACAGAATCTGTTTGATTGAATAGGGACAATTATGACCCTTTTCATAGTCCCACACCTGTTTTTAATTAAGTCATTAATTAGGGAGATATACTCTAGAGATACAGCTGGGAGAGGATTTCAGATAATTGTGGGTGAAAAGATGAGTGTGTTTTTGTGTGTGAGAGAGAAAGAGAGGAGAGGAGAGAGCGTTTATTTAAGTATGACATTGACTTGATTGATGGTGTACAATACCATCATGAGGCAGAGGACATTCTTTAACCAATGACGGACTTCGTACTCATATAGAATCCTTTTGAAAATACGGTTGGCTAATAGCCAGATCAAGTATTAAAAAAATACAGAAAGGTAGAGAGTAAACATGCATCTTAACAAAGAACCCAAACAGACTGAAAGAGAACCTATTACTGATACATGGTGATAAGAGTGTGTTTTGTCCATGCCTGAGTGTGTTTAGCTAAATGGCAATCTGACACAAATCCCTGGGTAAATACACAGCTTAATGTTGCTGGCGCCTGTAATTCCAACAAGGCATCTATGCCTTAAAAACAGGTAAACAACAAAGAAAACAAACCTCATGAAACTTTTTCATGCCAACTACTTTTCCAGCCTTGCCAAATCCACCACCACAAGAGGCTGTATTGTCTTCTTACCACATGACAGAAAGACAAAGATGGGGTGAACGAAATAGGGAGGCGAGAAAGACTTGGAGAAGTGGGGAGTGAGACAAAGAGCGGAAACATTGGGGGGAGGCATGTTAATGACTATGTGTTCACAAGACTGCTGGCTTCTGCTCCGAAACATGAAAATAAGCACTGACTGACATCTGGGAATCACTGTGCTGAGAATGTATAATCCTCAAGTGAGATTAGCATCACGGAGTGGATGCAAAACAGTTTCTGTGTGTGTGTGTGTGCATATTTGGGGGCCGTGTTCACACCAACATTGGTCAAAATGAGGCCCTTGGGCATTGTTTGAGATACATAATGACTCACTAGAGACTGAAGCCTGTCCTCAAAGCTTCTCATGCCTTTTAACTGGTTTATGCATATTCTAAGTCTTAAAGATTAAATTTGAGAAGTTCTCAGACAAGTTGCCATACAAAGTAAGAAGTGGGATTCATTTACAAAGAAGAATGGACTTACAATCACGAGGAGACTGGGGTCAAACAAATGGCAGTGGGATTCTAAAATCAGTGTTGAGGTGGGTGGGGAGGTTCTATCCACTGTAGTCTCTATGTATGGCTATGGTTACATTTGTTGTTTCAATGTCAACTTTACCATCTGATGTGACAGATCTGGGCACACAAAAGCTTTGCTCACATTGCTATTGGATCTTCAAAACCAGATATGGAAGTGGTCAGGCACGCACTGTAATCAGAATTCTGACTCAATCCAGCCAAAATATGTATGTAAGCAATGTAAGGAGATGGAGAGAGAGGGTGGGAAAAATAATGCACACACAGATTTAATACATACAACCACAAGAGAAGTATAACGGCCATTTTCAGGTAAAGTGTGAGCACACAACAATGCAATCTCATAAAATCCAATGTTTGGAATCAAGTCTCAAAAATCACATTGAAGTGACAAGTGTAAACATACCCTGTGGCTCTAAGGTGGGGTTGCTGACATCATACCTGCTTACAAAAAGAGGCTAGGAGGGTGCAGCCATAGAAGACAATATGAGTTTTTTCAATCATTAATTTTCAAATTGCAGTTGTCAAACATATACTACACTATTCTCCCCCACACATGCAAATTGTTTAGTATCACAATGGACTTATTATGACACTGTAGCATTTCTCTTATGGGTAAAGAGAAACCAGCCCACTGGCTGAACAGTGTGGACTCTCCCAGGCTGTCTAGCTGTGGTGGAGGCCTGGCTGTTGCTTTTGGGAGATATTTTAATTGTCGTCTACTAGTGCCTGTTGGGGAATTCTCCACCTTCAAGGTGTAGTTGCTAAGGGTTGGATCAACCTGGTGTTCTGCATGTTGATCTACCGTCCCCCCCAGCCCAAATAGCAGCTTTCTGTTTGAGTTTTCAGAATTTTTATAAGAATAATAAAAACTTGATTCTGTCATCTACAGTAAAGTAGATATAGCTATCAAATCAAAGGCACAATACTGTTTGATACACTATGATAATAGTCAAACCATCATTATGGTAAAAGATGATGCTATGTCATTCATACCCTCTGGTGAGATGACAACTTAATTTGCACAAGTTCATGAACACACTGTCAGACTCTTCCTAGAGCTGGTCATTCCACCAAACTCAGCAACTGGGCAAGAAGGTCAGGGAGGTGACAAAGAACCCAAGGACCACTCTGACACAATTACAGAGTTCCTTGGCTGCAATGGGAGATCTTGCTGGAAGGAGAACAGCCAGTGCAGCACTGTGTTCTGATGAAACTAAAATGTAGCTCTTCAGCGGGCACAGTTCATCACCCAGGTAAGACCATTCCTAATGTAAAGCATGGTTGTGGCAGCATCAGGCTGTGGGGGTGTTTTTCAGCAGTAGGGACTGGGAGACTTGTAAGGACAGAAGGGACAATGAATGGAGACTAATACAGGCAAATTCTTGAGGAATGTCAAAGACATTAGATTGGGGTCATGATATACAAAGTATTGACTCAGGAGGTTGAATACTTCATTTTCCAATTTGCAAAAAATTCTAAAAACATGTTTTCACTTTGTCATTATGGGGTATTTGTGTAGATTGTTGACACACAAAAAATCCCGATTTAATCAATTGTGTATTCAGTCTGCAACACCACAAAATGCAGAAAAAGTCAAGGAAGAATACTTTCAGAAGGCATTGTAGTTCCAGCACTTAATGTATGACAAGATGGTATGGGGGTTAACAATGTGCACTTCTAGATAGATAGATAGATAGATAGATGGATGGATGGATTAGAGTCCATCACGTAAATGCATAACAAAAATCACACCCAGGTGTTGAAGTAAGCGGTGCACGTGACGCATGGGCTACTATAGCTGCACCGCTTAAAAAATTTAACTACCTACCAATAGAAGGCAGTATAGTAACCAACACCAAGGATCAGCTTTCTACCGGATTCACCTACAAGTGTTCATTAAAGCTACTATATGTAGTTTATAGCGGCCTCTAGAGTTTGCTAGTTGTAGTTGTACTAGTTGTCGTAAAAAACCTGCTGCTGACGGACCTGCAACAAGAAGCAGCGGCTCGACGCTCTCCTTTTCGCTGCTCTTTGTGTGTTTTTGTTTATATATCTGTTCGCCTATGTTACGTTTAGTCGTGCGAATCCCACCCACAGCCGCCAATATCTTCTGATCATAGGATTACAGCGTCATCCGGCCGTTACGAGTGAATTTCTCCGTGGATTGTTGTCTGCTCCGACAACCACACACCGCAGCTACACAGCCAGCAACAACTGGACGGACTTCTGCACATTTTCAAACTTGTTTTCAAGCTGCTCAAACTTTGGAGATATGTACGACTTCATGGCCTTTATTTGGCGGAGTAATAGTTTCGCCCAGGAAGGTGTATT
>OMLI01059777.1:0-11104 GCA_900302605.1 Rondeletia loricata
CCCACCCCCCTCCCACCTCCCTGTCTCTCTCTCTCAAATTCAGCTATAGAAACTTCATCCCTGCTCAGCCCACCAGTGCTTGGGATGCCACACAGCACTGCAGCATGCGATCCTTGCCAGGCTGGCTCTGGGATTCCTCTGCCAATTACACCTCTTTAGGCAGCAACAGAATGAATGGACCCAAGGACCTGAGCCTGCAGAATCCACACTACATACACAAACACCAGCTGATTGCTTATCAGGCACACACACACACACACACACACACACACTTTATTTTTTATCAGAACACAGGGAGAGAATCAGGCAGTTTGCCCGACCCAGATCTGATTTGGTTTCAGCCAGATACCATTTTCCTCCTATATCTCTCTTTTCCCCTTTTTTCCCCCCTCACAAATAAACAAACAGTCTTCTACACATCAGTGACACATGAATCATACGCGTGCATGCACGAGTGGAATGGGCACTCGATGCCACTGTGAGCGCTGCTTGGCGCAGCGGCCTGAGGATGCATGAGTAATGCACAAATCTGCCCAACTACAGAATCCTTCACACACACACACACACACACACACACAGATACAACATAACTCAAAAAGTAGTCCATTCACTTTATTAGCCCACTGGCATCTCCTCAGCATCTCTTTCCTCACTTAACCTAAATCTCCAGAGCGTGAAGAGAGGGAATTAGGGGAAGGAGATCAAATGAATGGAAAAGCAGAGGGACAAGACACAAAACATAATCACAGAGGGGGGAAAGTGATTAGTGACAAGGCAGATGACCTGAGGACAGAAACCCACTTTCAGCCACAAGAGGAAGAAGGTGAAGAGAATGTTTTGTCTGGTTTGGACAGGATGCAGAGGGGCTCCACAGGGGTCACACACAGTGCAGAAAGATCCCTCTCATTTCATTACTGACCAATAGAACAAACTAGCCTATAACCGGGACAAATTCAAACCACAAGACACACAAGCAAGGGGGGTCCTAATTGGTTTCAGGACATCTTGAACAATGACTGTATGAAATCAAGTTCATGCAGGAAGTCCTGCTTGGCAAAACGGCCAAGAAGAACAATAGTAATCCTATAATAATTTGTAGAAGGATACAATACAAAACGTCAATATAAAGTCAATATAGGCCTATTATGGTGATATTGCAGTGATACCATAGGAGGATTTCTTTTTAAATAACAAAGTACGATGAGGTCACACTACTCACTACTGAGTGAGTAGCAGACAGTTTGAATCCCTGTAGGAACATTATAGGAATATTATAGGGATTTTTCGATCGGGGTCATTGCCGGATGCGCATTATTTCCAATCTGGACATCCCACATTGACAGAGCCATAAATAATGTATGGCTGAACGAGAGAGAAACGCCTTTGTGACAGGCATAAATCCCTCGAGCTATGTATGTTTCTACGGCTTGCCATCGCCATCGGCTATATCCGTGAGGTTATAATATCGACAACGCGGCAACACGACACGCTGGACTGTCCCATTTGCGGACGAGCGACAATAACGCCATTAACTCGACATCACCGCAGGCGACGCGCACACAGTGGCAGCAGCCGTGTCATAAATACCATGTAACTAAAGAAACTGAACACGGGACGAGTGGGCTTGGGCCTGGGACAGATTCCTCTACCTTCTTCCAGGCCTCTTGCTTTTTTGGTCAGTTCCTCTCCCCGTGTTTTCCTGACGCGTGTATCCGGGAGGAGGGGAGGCAGGCAGGGCAAAGAAAAGTTACACAGCAGCCCGCTGAATGAGAAACTAGAGAAATCCAGTCCGACGTGTTAACTAAGGATTTACATGGGTTAGGATACCCCAAAACCACTCTAATGTTTCTATAATATTCCTATAGGGACTTATAGTGGGTCCGTGCCACGCAGAAGTGGGACTATAGAGGCGTTATCGTACGTTATAGTATTTTATCTCCTATGGTTCTCACTATAATATTCCTATAGGGACTTATGGCTTTTGCTGTGATGTTTATTTGGCTGTCTTTATATTAGGCTATATGATTACTATAGTTATATTTCCTACGGGAGATCCGACGCCAGATTTAATTGGTTTCATAGAGGGTGCATAATTATATGACGCAATACAACCATGTTAAAAGCAAACATGTTTTTGTTTTCCCCGAGACAAAAAAATAAAAACTACACAGACCGACGTCACCCGCAATGTCAGGTGATAGGGTAACCTTTAAATACAGCTGTCCCCTTAATGCCAATATCGTTACAGGATGAATGTAGATGACAAAAAACAAAATACCGAAGTCACTGACCTTCTTAAGTGCTTCTGCTGCAGGAGACTATTGTTCCACTTGTGTGTGGCAATCCACGTTGGTATGAACCCACTGCGACAAGTTCCTCCAACTAGTTGGCCGTAAAACACAATAGATAACCCTATTAACCGCTGATACGTCTTATCCCTGTGTTATACGGTGTGTTCCAGTGTCCCGCTGGCTCAGTAAGTGCACTGTTGACCGGCTGAACCGCATGATTTGTTTTGCTTTAGCTGACAACAACCCCGTCCCGTCCGGTGATGATCAGCCATATCGCTGCTGTGGATCCCGTGGAAGCAGTGGCGTGATCCCGGAAAACACCGCAAGGGGTGTGCGTGCGTGTGTGTGTGTGTGTGTGTGTGTGTGTGTGTGTGTGTAAAAAGGGGGTTCAGATAGATTAATTGTGGGGGCCAATGTCACAGGGGAAATTAGGCTTCATTATTCAAGCCCAGTTGCCATCTAAATAGGCTATGCACCTCAAAGAAAATTCCTTGTGAATAATTGATGTAGGCTACTGAACGTTATGGAAATTCAACAGCCTTGTATCACCCACCACCACCACTTAGTTAGCATCAGCATTAGTGAAAATATATGGATAATTTTCTAAGCTTTCGCTTACTCTGTTGAAAGAAATGGTTCTGAAGCCCCAAAACGGGTGTCAAGTGAGAGCCATTTAAAGTCATATTGATCAAAAGCCACAGAGTGCTAAAACATTACTGGTGAGTGTTTTGAAACACATAAGTGGTTCAGACCATTGGTGCCACTGAGCAGGTGGGATTAGAAGCCTGACAATTTACAGTTTTATAACTTGTAGTCAGATCAAATAGAGAGAGAGAAGTCTCATAACCCCTAATGAAAAAGCACTACAATATTCCTACAGGGCCTTATAGTTTTGCTGTGATTATTATCAGGAAACATGGAGGAGCTGGCTCAGAGGGATTAAAGCATGGTGTGCATTATTACAGTGTCACCCTATGACAGGGATCCCAAACATGTCAAATTGATTTGTCTGAGGGACCCCCATGTGAGAAGATTTTTGTTGTTGGATATGACTTGCTGCATAACTGGACAACTGTGTGTCCTGTAGGAGTAGAGGTAACAGTGGGGAGACTGACAACTGATGACACAGCAAACAAAATAGACTTGCTGCCTGCCTGCTGATCTTTATCGCCACCATGTGGCCCAACGAAACACAATTCCCTCTATTCTCCCTTGCATCTCATGGTTTCAAGAGCATGTTTTCATCAACCCAGATTCTATGCTGTAGGGACTAGTTGAATATATTCCAAATAGGCCTATTCAATTATAACAATTCTAAATTTAACATCTAGATTTAAAATGTAAAATAGTAACTTCACAAGTATGCATTTTAAGAACGATTGTCCCTTTATTTAGGTGATAATGTCAAAATAATGCATTTGATTGAAGAGTATCTTGTGTGAAGAGAGCTCGTATGAGGAAAAAAAAACATTCAATACTAGTTAATTAGCCTACAAAATGAGCATAGACAGTAAATTGGTGTAATTATTGTAAAAAGCTGATTTATTATCTCAAGTGGCTATTTTGTAATTAATTGTTGCGTTGCTGATAGTAGGCATCCAAACCTGTTTTTGTTCTATTAGGCTAAGGGTTCTTATAACATTTATTTTTGTATTTAACATTTTCATTCAATGACCCAAATAATTCCGTTTTTTTTAATTTTGTACCTAGACTGATGAAAACATTGCATTTCTTGTCATGTGGGGTCCTCCCAAGGAGGTTTAATATTGGGGTCCTCCCAGCAGGTCTGCAGGTTGTTTTGGAGTTCACCGATAGAGGGCGCTAACGGTGTAGGAGTTGAGAAGGCAACTCCTCTGCTGTCGTTGGCGTGTCCTCCTCTTGTTGTTAGGCAGGTTGTCATGGGCAGCGCATCAGATTGTCAGCTAACAAGGGATTAGCAGCGCCTGAAGCGACCTTAGTTAATGATGACACATTTGTTTACCAAAGAAAACAACTTGCTACATATCTTGCTTGCTGTCGCTTGGAACCGCCCCATTCATTTGAGTAAAAGCAACAGGGACGACGGCGTTTTTTATTTATCGAAAACAGTCAGAGGTTAGTGGGGTTAGCGCGCAGCTAGCTAATAATGGTATCTGGCACTAGCAGGCTATGCTAGCTGGTCTGGTAACGTCAGGCAGCCAGCTAGGAAGCAAACCTAAGCTTGTTCGCTGTGTCATTTGCAAATTCAGCAAAACGATCATGACAGACATTGCCAGTGCCTAGCAAATACCGGCAGGTTTGCATTTGCATTTGATTTTTCAGTCAATTGGTGCAACAATTCTCTAATCCACTCATCGGTGCGATTATGGGAGGAGCTCAGGAAAACCCATCACAGAAGGATGAATCCAGCGGCGACTCATCGTCGCCCTATGTTCCCCCGTATCGCTCATCTGGGCCGGGCCGAGATCGACTCCATATCCAGAAAAGTAATGTCTGCTCTCGGGCTTATTTCGTTGTGGTCATGGTCTTCTTCCATGTCTACATCTTAAATGTCATTGCCCTTCTACTATACGTGCACTACAACAACGGCCCCGGGGATATTGTTAATGGTGATGGGGCCTCCTCTGCTTCCATCAGCGAGGGTGGAAGCCCTGTACCCCATCCTGGCCCACATTCCCGAAATCTAGATATGGATGATTACCGTCAAAGTTTCAGTCTTCCTCGCATTGAAGGGATACGGGTGAGGAAATTGACATTATTTCAGTGTGATGAAGGTTGTGTCTTGGAAACAGGTCTTTACATTTTAGTTCATGATTTAGGTGATAACAGAATTATCACTCCATCCTTATCCATCAAAAGCCATTGATACACAGTCCACTAAATCACAACTCATGACTGATACTGAATGGATAGTTCAGATTTCACCCTCCTAGCTAGAATTTCAGTGGGGCAGCCCAACTGAATCTAGTAAATATTGAAATTGCATCAGTATATAATGCCACTTAGTAACTCATGACTGAATTAATAATGCCTCTTGTACATGCACAGGTGGGTCATGTTCAGCAGGTGTCTCTCATGCCAGACAGAACACACGAGATGAAGACGCTCAGCCTGAAACCTCTGCTCTTTGGTAAGGACACTCTGCTCCTTGGGTATAAGCTGCCATGCATGAATAAATGGCATACCATCAGTATTTGGAATACATGTACATTTTTTGTCAATGTCATACAAATATAGACCAGCAATATTTACTTATAATTCATAGATATGTACATTCTTCAAACATTTTGTCTTTTTTTTTTAAAATCCTCCACTGTGGCTGAGCTCCACGTCATTGGTACTTTCTGAGACCTCCTGTGTCCAACCCATATCATCTTTTCCTTAATGACATACATTTGGTAATGACTTGATCAAGCATCATTTACAGTCATGGGGATGCGGTCAGAGTCCTCCTACCTTGGCTTGGGATTTAAAATTCTGACAAATGCTATGCCTTTGTTTTCCCTAACCCTTAATATTACCCATAGCAGTTTAATGCTCCTTTCAGATCACAGTTCTTTTTACTTCTCTAACCCTACACATGAATCATGGTCCTAGCTCCTGCATCGGTGGTGTTTCCATTTGCGAGCCGCTGCCATCAGGTTCTTGTCACGTCTCTGCCAGGCGAAGGCCTTGTTGACCACTAAGCGCTCCCCCTGCACTGTGCCCATCACCAGGAAGGTGCCACCTCGAGGGTGGTGCCGTGTCATGTTCCTTACACAGGTGGCATCCCTCTCCAGCCACAGTTCGATGCGGGAGCGGATTTGCCCACCCAGCAGGGGTCCATGCTTCAGAACTTCCAGTTTGGAGGCCAGGGAGAACTTGGCCAGACTTACAGGACTAAACTTGAGCCGTGTCAGACGCAGTTTTACCGCTGGGAAGACAGTGGACAGCAGATAGACATGAAATAAAACATGTTTGATATCATTGGCATAAGGAGCCTCCTCCTCTTATCGTCTTGTCTTCTATTTCTTGTCCAAGATAAAAGAAAATTAAGAACTTAAAGGGCATGTAATCAAGGATTGGACCAGAGAAGAAGGAAGAAGTGGAGGCATACTGCTACTCACCAAAATCAGTCCTACAAAAGGTCTCCAGTGTATCTTTAGAAGAGGAGGCCTCCTCCAGCTCACAATCCTGACAGCTCGCCTGAGGCACTGAAATAGGCAAACCTCCAGTTAAGTGGTTAGTTGAATAAAGTCAACTGAAGGCTGTGTATCTGCGTAGCCAATTTCTTACCTCTGTGTCCCCCTGCATGAACACTGGTGTTGGTGATGGAGGAAATACACATGAGATGGTCTACAGGAAATTGGTCACAGCGCAGAATTTCTGGCCAGGGGTAGCCATAGCAACCCATGATTGGTGCACAGCTGTCCTGCACGGACTCACACAAACTCCTGCAGGGTGATACAAACCTGAAAAAGGAGAGATGTAGAGGCAGCAGTGAATAGATTAAAGGGTTCAAATCAATAGTGTGGTGGGAAACAAACTACACCCGATCAGATAACATTTCATCACTTGCTTTAGTTTTTCTCAAGTGAGAGGTGTTGAATTTTGGAATGGGACTCAAAGGACATTGTTGTGCTGTGATGGCTTGGTCTGTGTGAAACCAGGGCCTTTCCTGAGAGGCTAGCCCAGATTTGCATAGCTTTCAAAAGGGCGTTAACCCTTCCTCACCCTATTCCTCTGTACCTGTGGACATTCTCATGAATGGTCTTAGATCTGCTCTATCTTAGTAATTCTCTTTCTTTTTACAAAGAAACCATGATAACATCCCTCAGATTTTTACCAATATTTTACTTAAGAACTTCTGGAAAAGCACTAATCGCAATCTCTGATTTGCGGGTTTCTTTTTGTGTAGACAATGGACTAAAGCTGCATTTCACCTCAATTCAGCATGTGTATTCCTGTTCAGTAAAGCGTTGTCATTAGCTAGATTGCATTCTTGGCCTTTTTCAGCATACTACTTGCAAGGGTTCTTTAAACAATTTCAGCCTTTTAATCTTACACTGGGACCCAGGCTATTATACGCATTATAGTACTCTAGTCAAGTACTGGGGATACACCAGAGACAGGCTTGTGACCCATATTGGGTTCTGAATGTAAGCTTACAAAAAAAACAATGTCCTATAATCTTCCTACAAAAATCTAATCATGAATTGAAAAATAGTTGACTATATAATCAGAATAAAGACAGAGCGATTTTGTGTGTACTCACCTGTCCAGGCAGATGGGTGCGAAGAGAGAGCAGAGGAAGATGCGTGCGTCAGGGTGGCACTCCCGGGCAAGTAGTGGCAGCCAGCTGGCACTCTGCTGTACAGCCTCAGCAGGAGACTCGTGGCCCAGCAGGTTTGGCATCCTCATGGTGTCATAGCCGATCCTTTGGCACAAGGCCATGCCCGACGGGATGGGGACACAACGAGAGGAGCTGCCCATAGAGAGCATGGGCCCTAAGCCAGTACCAGTGCTAGGGTCACCCCACACTCCACCATCCTCTCTTGTCTCAGTCCCTGGTCTAGAAACACTAGTACCTTCAAACCTAGTTTCAGTGTTGGTCCCAACACTCGCCCTGTCCCCTCCCCTGTCTTTTCCCCCAGATCTAACCCTACCCTCAGCCACAGCCCTCACTCTTCCCTCTGCCCTAGCCCTTGCTCTACCAGCACCAGGACCAAGCGCTAATGTGCTGCCAGGCCCAGCAAGCAGCAGGAGAAATAGGAGGTGGGCTGAATGGTAGGATTTCCTGGAGGTAAAATGAGGACAAAGCACAGAAGTCATCCTGGGACAGAAGTTGGAAAGGAGGAGAAAATACTGAAGTGTGTCTCATGAAGATCTCTGTATGACAGTGCAGGAGGGAATGGAAGAATAGGTGTATTTATAGTGGGTGGTGATGATATTTGCATAGTAAGGGCTAAGGGGAGGTTTTGGGAACAATAGGGGAGGTACAAATTAAAGTGTTTGAGATGGCGATCCACTCTTTAATTAATTTGTGAGGAGGCTTAGGTGTGTGTGATGGAGCTCAAGATGAGTATGGTGGATGTTGTGGCGTTTGATTGTTCTTGCTTTCTGGCCCTTCCATCCCCACAGCTTGAGGTGAGGAAGAGAGACGCCCTCATGTCGTGAAACTCCACCCCCTTCCTCCCAAATTCTCTTCCAACTCACACTAACTACTCTATCCTGCCCTGACCTCT
This sequence comes from Rondeletia loricata, assembly GCA_900302605.1. Taxonomy (NCBI): domain Eukaryota; kingdom Metazoa; phylum Chordata; class Actinopteri; order Beryciformes; family Rondeletiidae; genus Rondeletia; species Rondeletia loricata. The sequence goes on from OMLI01059777.1 coordinate 8,495, forward strand.
GTGCTTTTTTCTCTCCTTTATCCATCCCTCCTGCTAAGAGGAAAATATGGGATTCTTTGTGATTAATCATTGCTGATGAGAGATAGAAGATGACTATAGTAAGGAGACAATTAAGCTATCCCACAGGGTCATCACAGCTCTAGTGACAATATGATAACCCTTCAAGAGAAGATAATCAATGTGAAAAAGTGTGAAAGTGACAAAAGTATGTGTGGACACTTAAATGTGTCAAAGGGTACAGTGCATGTGTGTGAACATGTGCATAGGACACAAACAGAATTAGTGTTGTCCCGCTGCGCAGCCGTGGCCTGATTCCTGTTCAGACAAGCAGGTCACTTCCTTTCCGGGGAGAGAGAGAGAAAGAGGAGGGAGGGAGAGGAGGAAGGCTCAGACCCCCTCATTCATATTAGCTATCCAGAGTAATGAGGCCTGACGACAATAGGGATTAACCAAGTGGGTACAGTGTAACAGACACTGGGGACAAACAAGGCCTCTACTGTACAGGCAGCCAACCTGCCGGAAGCCTTTTATTAAGAGGGGAAAAGACTGACAGACACGGATGGATTGGTGGGAGGGAACAATGGAATGGTACTTTGTGCCTTCACACTTTAACTTAGGTCTTAATAAGTCCTATAAATCTATCTGATGAATGAATGGTTTATTTATTTGAGGGACAATGCACATTAATCAACATCACTGTAAATGTGCCAGTGTTAGCCAGACGGCTAATTTTCAACTGTTGATAGGATACATAAATTAAGTCTGAGTGGTGTGACTATCATTTTATCCAGGTAACCCAGGTGGTAAATGTGGGGGGATTAGAGCTGCACAACAAATGGTTGAGGGAAGGATCTCTGGAAATTGGGAGACCAGAATGTGGAGAAGAGATTGTGTCTTACTGTGTGGATGTTGGGTGGCGTGGAGATAGCCTCTCTGCACGTCAGTGGGTGTAAAAGAGAATGTTGACACATACTGATTGATACCGTTCCATACTAGAAGGGGTAAGACTTGATAAGTATTAACTTCTTCCTACTCCTTTTCGGACATTAAATATTTATGTTATTGTAAGTTTGCTACATGTTTGCAGTCATTTTTATTGATTATTCTTGTTTTGTTTTTCTTACCTATATTTTCTTTTTTCTTTTAAACATGCTCGAAATAAAAACCCTATATCTATCTATCTATCTATACTAACTAACATATCGCCATTGTCCTGCAAAAAACCGTGTGACTCAAATCTTATGATTTTCATGTTTTTACTTAAAAATTCTACAACCCCTGGTTTTATGAAACCCTTTCAAAACCCATTGGATAAACTCTAAAATGCATGTTAGTCAGGCTGAAAACAAGGCTGTTTTTCTTAGTTTATGAAAAGTTAACATTTAGGAGATACAAGGTTTTCACTGGATGGCGACAATATGAGCAACCACTGACTCCCACCCTGGGGGAAATGGCGACGCAGAACACCTCTCACCCCCCTCGGAGAAATTCAGTGCCTTGGCTCATTAAAACTATCAATGGGCAAGGCTATACCACAAATGGCTCCCTGGAGAGTGACAATGGGGAATAGGGTATACTCATTATATACACAATCCATATACACCATCACAGTTCCTGTGCTTACACACCTGCTCAAACATACCACTGAAAGAGCACTGAGCTATGCACTGTAACTCCCAAGTTATAGGTTAACAGGTTTTCAAGTAATTATTGGCTTGGAGTGTACCACTTGCTTTGCTCATCACTTGGTGGCATGCCTTTTTTTTTTCTACAACCAGTTATATAAAAATATCTAATTTAAGATTAATTATAAGATGTAATTTCATTTGACATCTGCTCACAAATCAAATATGAGGCCTTTAAGACTGAAGACAATTTGTTTTGAATGTTTTTTTGGAGTCTACGCATCCTAATCATATTATTATTAGCATACATTGATCAAACTCTGAAAATTGCTTCCTCATCCTAAACGTTTTTGTAAGGCAATCTAAATTAATCCATTTAGTAGTGTAACAGATTAAGCCAGCACTGTTAACTGAGACCCTCTAATCCACTTAAAGGTCAATCACTCACTCACTGTCACTTGTGTGAAATAAAGATCCATTTGGCATGGGTGTGTATGCTTTTCTGGTTTGACTTTGAACTTCTCAGAGTTTGTGAGTGGAAATGTTTAGACTTGGGTCCCGGGGCCGTTTCCGAGGACGATTGCCCCCAAAGTCCGGATTATTTGGTTAGTGTGAACACTGCGTTCCGTCCCCGGGAACGGATTACCGTTCCGTGCCCGGGACCACTTGAAAAGGTGGTCTGGGGAACATTTCGGGCGTCCCCGGGGACGGAGCGATTCAAGTGTGAACACAACTGTACCAAAACACGGAAGAGGATCTCCATATGCGCAGCACGCGCCGATCTCAACCTCTTAACACCGCATACATACTCGGTAAAGTAGGAAGGCAGGCAAGAGGGTGTTCCTTGGCTGAAAAACTCATTTCATTTCATTTCAAACCTTTATTTATACAGGTAAAATCTCATTTACAAGAGCGACCTGATCCACCAAACAAACACTGTCTCCAAAACAATAAAAGTAGGCGAAGGGCGACTCCATTGCGTAGG
>OMLI01059778.1:0-11469 GCA_900302605.1 Rondeletia loricata
AAACAACAATAGACCCCATAACATGAGATGTTGCCAACCTCTCAAGATACAGTATGCTTTTTGCCCGGAGTTTCAGATTTGCCAGCGTGTCACGGTCTCTTAGAAACAGCCCTGTATTTTCCATGAGATCGTGAATGAACTTGTATAGTTTTAATGTATAGTTTACTTGATTTGCCACTGCACTGCTGTGTAGTATCCTACAACATATACTTTGCATTTGAGAGATGCACCATTTACTCTGGCCCATGTGTCCTAAATATTCTATTCTTTACACAAATGGCCTAGTCTTTATGTGTTTAAAAGGTATCATGGAATTACTTTATTCCTGCGTACATTGGTGATTCTTATCCATGGAGATGCTCATTGTGCATAGCTCTGTTTCACCAACAGGAGGCAGTCTAGGAGTTAATAATGACTCTTCTTTCCACTGCCCATCTGTCTTTTCAGGTACACAAAAGAGCTTGGAGGCATCAATTTACATGATCATCCACCTTTAGAGAAGGGATATTTTATGATTCAAGTAAAAAAAAACCTCTTTGAATAGATGACTATTGGCGAACCTAAGTAGGCTCTATCCACCATCTAGTCATATGGCAATATTAGAGAGAGGTTTCACTCCCATTGCAGTGGGGTCTTTAAAAAGCGTTTTAATTGCTTATAAATGTATGATATAATCGAATTATATTGAATGGGAATACTACCCAATTCAAGAATTCACATTTCATTTGTATGGCCTAGGATATGTATAGGCCATCATCATAACCAATTCTTTGCCAAAGCTAGAAACCAGACAGCTGAGACCGTCATTGGTAATGGCATGCTGATGCACAACTTAGAGCTGCTCTATTGATCATAAAGAGGCAACTGACATTAAATCATGCAATGCTAGTCTAAACTTTTACATTGAAATGATCTAGAGATTATCAGCTCTAAACCAGACCATTTACTACGGTCCCTAGAAAACCATAACATCCATGACAAACACCCACAAACATAGAGCAGTGCATTGACATCACAGATGATGATGCAGAATGCATTTCTCATGTACTCTGACTATGGGAGAGAGTGCAGATGGAACAGTTCTAGGACATGTACAAATATTTATTCATTTATTTATCACTTGTCAGTCGTGTTCCCCATTGAGGAAGAGCAAGACATGTCATTTGTGTGGTGTTCAGTTATAAGCGGTACCAGTTGTAGTCACATGGATTTGATTAATATTTACTAAACTGCAGTTTGTCAGTTATGCTAAATTAACCATGCACAAGAAACATCCTACACCATAAAATAATACCACTAAAATCTCAATCTACTCCTTAAACAACCATAATGGATTTGTTGGAAGTTTCTTACTTCTAATTTTGCATTGTACACATTGAAACGTTGGACAGTGTGCCTGGTGTGGCATTTGACCCATGGGCTGTGAAGAAGAACGTGTTTGAGGCAGCTCTGATATTCTGCCAGTAAACCTGTAGAAGAGGGGATACCTGTTGTAGAGAAACCCCCCCCATCTTCCGTGTTTACATTCCATGCTCTTACTGTACTGTCGCATATATAGCATTAGCCACATAAGGTCTGTACCAAGTGTGTGTCACACCCATAATCCTGGTAACATGCTGGTCCATGCTGGTCCATGCTGGTCCATGCTGGTCCATGCTGGTCCCGGCAGGGCTGTATAAGTCGGGTCCGGTCTCGAGACTTGGACTCTTCTTCGTCTCGTCCCACCTATCTAAAAAATGTAAAAGATACTGTACGTTTTTCTCCACCTGGTCCACCTTTGTTTATTTTCTCCCCAGTACTATAAACAATTTAAAGGGGGCATTAAGTAATTTATGACTTTCATCGACCTCTATCGGCAACCAAGGAACGGCAACAACATCGACAGGATTGTTTTGAGCCACGCTTACCGCAGCTTGTAATGGACAGAAATATAAAAGTGCCAATTTCACAACAGAATGAGTGAGATAGCTAATTAGAGCAGAGATCCAACAGAAACAACCCTAGCAAACCCCCACGGATGTATTATGCTCATTTTGTGCTATGGGACAGTAAAAGTCTTACTTTACGCACCTTTAAGGGGTTACACCTGTGTATAGTATGTAATGGTCCTCAAACTTGTATGTATTTATGTGTCAAATTCCTATGCATTGGATTGAAGGGTATAGTACAGAGCACCTGCAGATAGATCTATGTCTCTGTTGATCCTTAAGACACTCCTTAAGCATTATTTTCACATTTGGAAAGACATTTATAGATATACTGTTTCGTCTTGGTCTTGAATAGGACTCGATTTGCTCTGGTCTCGGTCTGGACCTGATCTTGACTCAAAATCGACTGGATCTGGTCTTGGAATTGACTTGGACTTGACTAAGGTGGTCTTGACTACAGCCCTGGGTCCCGGGGATGTTGGTGAGTGGTCCCTAGGATGGTTTGTTGGCGTGAGAAAACTACACCTGTCAGTGCTTAGTTTTTAATGTAAGCAGTCCCTCAGTGTGAAAATGTCACAGTTGTTTGCCAATCCCCAAGAGTTCCACAGCTTGCTGATTCCAAGAAGCAAAACCCAAGAGAAACATTGGACCAGTGCAATATTTGCACATAATACTGCCTAACAGGCACAAACAGTGTCTTAAGTGAGACGCTATAACTCTTAATGATGAGTAATGAATAGATAATGAAGTATCCCCTTAGCATTCGGCAATGCATTCAGCCTGTGCATGCACTGGAAGGTTATTGCAATTATTAATCTAACGTAAATAGCAATTATGGAATGAGTATTGAATCAAGCTTTCAGGGTGCCATAACAGCCAGATTATCCATTACCTGCCCATTACAGATTTAATTGTTCCTAATTGCTGTCAAGTAACTTTAATTAACCACAAATAAGCCATTGCTCAAATTAGGCTGTGACCCAAGAAGAGCTTGTTTTTTTTTTACACTTGAAGGCATTCAGAGAGTCACACTCCTCTGTGTTTTGAACTTTTGAAAGTTATGAGCAATAAGCAACAACAGCGATCTAATTCCATTGGTGGAACCCCTACATTTAGACAGAGGGGAATATGACAAGGGACACGCAATTAATATGGACTCTTCTTAAAGTTCATGTTGTATATTTCTGGACCTAACTTTCATAGCTGAAGAAGTGTAAAGTGACAAAGTATTAAATGTCACTGGAAAAACGGTGTATTATCTGCACTTGTAAATATAACATAGGGAAATACATTTTATGGTGGTAATGAAAAGAAGTGATATCTAGTTTTGTTTTTTAAAGGATCCACTTTAACTGATGCCCAACTCTCCTGTCGCTTTTTGAAGTAACGCTGTAAGACATATTGGAAATCATTACTGCTCTGTTTTGAAAATTGTCACCGGTAAGCAATTATATCCCTAAATGTGATTTAACTGGAGCTTACATCAATTTTTCTGAGGCATTTACTGATGAAAAATCAAGCCACATCAGAGTGGGAGAGAGGTATCAGCGGACGGGGTAGGGGCAGACTGTCTGGGGCCCTATTCCTTCTGACTTCCTGCAGCCACAGGAAGCTCCATTTGGGGGATTATGGTCACACTCTTCCTTATCTGTGGCGCAGAGCTCCCCCCTCAGCCAGCTGGTACATACAGATGAGATCTGGAACTTGCTGGCTCCGACAGCTAGATTGGCACTCTATATCCCCCTACTCCATGCCTCTTACCCTGGGCCTTCTCATAATAGAATAGAAAGCAATGAACTGGCTGTGCTGAAGATAGTGCGACCCCTGAATCCCCATGTTATCACACCAAAACAGCTAAAAATAACATGAATTCCTTTCTCAAGTACTAACAAGCCTAGTTGTGAAAAGAAAAATAGCTGCAGGACTTAAGGCAAATCAGGATCCCCAGTAAACACAATTAACTAAGAGTTTTTCTTCAGCATTGTTTGGAGTCGCCATCATCAATTCTTACTCTATCAGGATATGGAAATGGTTTGGGGTTCTTTGCATGTACAGTAGATTATAATAGGGCACCATTAAACAAAATCATTAAAAAACTCATTATTATTTTCCACAGCTCTGTATATTTGCTGGACCATTAAAACAGCATTGTATACAAATCACAATTAAAGCATTTAATTGATTTTGCAAGCCATTAATGCAAATGAATGCGTTAGGAATAACACCAGAAATAAACTGCAACAACGGGCATCCTGCTGCTCCCAGCAAATGAGGTTGATTATCTTCCCACACCTTTTCATATAACAGTGAAGGCACATTATATTTGCATTATTTAGCATTGATATCTGTTGTTTAGCAATGCTGCTTTTGTATGAAAATGAATGATGGCTTCTTCCCCTTGGACAAGATTTGGGAATTTTAAATTTGTAAACAAATTTACTAATTCAACAGTGTTACAGTGAGTCTTTTTGTGAAGCCCTTTGTTACAAGAATGACTGGGCTCTTTTGTGACGGCACATGGTGGGGCTTTGTATTTTGGTGACTTGCTGTGAACTTGACTGCGTCTAAGTGGGAGGAGAGGTGCAGTAGGAGGTGTGTCAGTAACCATCAAGCAGCGTAGTACAATTTTGGTGTCAAGGAGTCCAGGGATATGCGCTTGCACCGCCCGCCTGCAACATTAGGCAACGGTTCTCCTAGGACCCGAGCAACACATGTTAACCAATGTGTGATCTCCTCCCAAGCTAATCTAATATCATCTGCCCTTGGCAGCTTATTTAAGGTGCCGTGTATTTGCTGATGGTGATTCTGCACCTCCCACACAAGGACATCAGTTTCTAATTGGGAGAAGCTTTTGTGGCGGAACCACTCCGAACTGTTCTCTTCCATCACAGAATTGTCAGAGCCGTAGCGCAGAGCGCACTGCATTTAAAGGGAAAGAAAATAGGTGATTTGATTATTCATGATTAAAGCCAGGCCCGTCACACCTACTGATAATGTATTCCTCCTAATCCAACCCCATTTCAAATTGCGCCTCATGCCTCTGGCCACGAAATTACCAGAACTCAGCTGCCACGCCCTGTGCACTTGCACTGTGCGCCATTGATTCATGACAATAGAGCCCTATGTCTTGGCTTACTTTCAACTTTTGGCCAGTGTGTTTCCATGATTTCACCACATGATGTAATTATCACTTGGGCTATTTAGGGTGAGAGCCTATGTAAAACTTGGTTTGGATGTAATTTAGCTAAGGGTAGTGTATAACTTCCCACTTCTGCTACCATAGCTATGATACATAAACTCCTATCTTAGTCATGAGATGAATTCCCATACTTTGGACCCCAACTGGTATCTTCCCTTTTCAACCAGAGCTACTGGCTGCACTGTCCAGCTGCTTTAGAAGCTGCCTTTTGTGGCCTAACATAAGCCCATGACCATGAAACCTGGCACCACCTTCCATAGGGCCTAACCTGGCTTTCCAGCCGTACTGTTCAGCCTCAGATTGCTTCCTTTCATTTGCATTTTCTACATCTTCCCATGGCACGGTGAGCTCTACAAAATAAACAGGTCAGGTCTTAGGTTAGTGCTGACTGTTTCTGGCGGGACTGTAATTTGCTGGCCTAATGTCTGCTCACATTTCCCAATCCCCAGCCTTCCCGAGCTGCTTTATCTTGTGCTTACTCCATAATTATTCTTTCCTGACTTGTTCTCCTTCACACACAAAGCCAGTTTGATGGTTCTCCCCTCCTAATGGGTTAAGAATTACTTTTATTTTGTTTTATTTGCAATTGCTGCTGCAAGGCATCTCAACGCATGGTTATGCTGCCAACTGTATTGACCTTGGGAGAGACTTTACATCCTGAAAGGATATATTTAAGCATGGCTGTGTCTAAACACAGAATAAATGCAACGTCTTTGCGGATTTGGAGTGATGGTGCACTGTAAGGCTGGCAATGGTTCCTCAACCTTACATATGTTCATTAGTTTGTGCTCAATACGATATAGCAATCTAAGTTGTTAAAATCCATCTTTGACATACTTTTTAGTTAGCCAATAGCTCCAATATACATTTCCTGCTCTCTTATTCATCCATATATAATTTAGCCTCCTCCAAGATTGTTTCCTTATCTAGAATTAGATGCTTTATGTCTAGTAAATAAGCATTGCTATGGTTACCATTTGGTTTCTCATCCCTTCAGCAAAATATTTTGACATAGAACGCTGCACTCACCACCCAGAAATACACACTGTCAAACTACTGTCACATACTAAGTACTAAATCGAGTTCATCTTTGTGAAATAAATCAGAGATCTACGCCTGTAACATCTTTTTACCTAAAAGTATTACAGACACATTTCATTTATATTTAACATAATAGATCCTGCCTTGCCTGTTTAGATGCTTTAATAAAATGACCTACTAATAGACAGAAGATAATATAATCTGACTATAACATATGTTGGATATTATAACATTTAGATATAACTTTTCTTACTCCCATTGTTGAGCTAATGCTCTGCATTTATTTGCACTTAATGCCCACTATACGATATATCATTGGTTTGAAGAGTGCATTGACATGTAACTCAAGGCCACCACTAAGCGATATAGGGGGAATTATCCAGCCCCCCTATGTGGACTCAGTATCTCATGCTGCGCGGACAAGTTCATAAATCACTCACTTAGCTAATGTGGATCTCCTTTTTGGAGATAATTACTATGGATTTGGAGGTGATGGTGATTGCAGAGTGAAAGTAAGCACATTTGTCATTGTTATCATTTAGAGACCTGGCCGAGTGAGCTGAAAATAAAGCGCTGAATTTCAGCCTTTACATCTGTTCGCCCTTCTTTTTAGCCATCCTCAAGGGGACTGGCTAAATACAGTCGCATAAAGGAACATGTGACTGATAGGTCAGTAAATAATTTGAATTCAAGCACTTTGTGTCCATTGGTGATAATTGCACAGATGAGCGATATCAACAAGCCATCCTGAGACTGCACAAATCAAAGAGGGTTTGCTTCAGTCAGAACTTGATCAACCTCTGCATTACTGACTCTGAGTTGTCGACTGCATCCAAGTAGCTTTCAAGTCTCTTACTTGAAAGAGACTGGTTGGAACCAATGAATTTGACAGTTGCAGCATTTTAAAATTAGAAAGGATGTGCTGCTTAAATCGTACGCACCGTCAGGGCTTTTTAAACATTCACTTCTCTTGACTGTGGCCAGAATTCAGAACGCAAACTTATTGGTGATGTAAGATGGATACAGCTCCATTAAGTATAAACATGTATAAGATGTGACAAATACAGCAGGATGATTTTCTGCAATAGTGGGTAAATATTCGAATGCTGGATCAACAACCAACAAGCTTGTTTCATTCATTGTGAATGGAAGAGATCCAGGCAACCACAGATTACATCCTTTCTTCTTTCTTTGGGTTAGGGTTAGATCATGTTAGAAAATAAATTAAATAATATTATTCATGTTGAGGTGAAGCGTGGAACTGGCTTGTGAAAGAATGTGAGATTTTGACATTTTGTTTCTGGTGTCCTGTTTAAAAAAAAAGTGCTATAAATAAAGATATTATTATTATTATTATTATTATTATTATAAAATCTAACTGCAAGCTCACCCTGTAAAGCATTTCTCCACTCCGTTCCCCTGGGCCGCTGGAGGAAGAAAAAAAAGTTTTGACAAAATCTAATCAAATTACATTTCCTCCCAAGAAGGAGACATCCGAACCTTTTTCGCAAGAATAAGCTGACAGTGATTCCATTTGTCTAAGTAGATAAATCATCCATATTGAACTTGTCTCTTACGGCATGTCACTGCTTAGACCTGATTTAATTTGCCACTTTCTGGTGGAGCAAGTATAGAAACTCTGAAGGTTACACCATTTCAGCATTTTAATTAGTTGCGCAGTCCCCCTCCTCCTCCTCCTCCTCCCATCCTTCAGCCAGATTTTTAGGGGGAGTTACAGCCCTTTGTTGTATTTCTGTCCCGTGTTCACAGTGTCTGAGTCACAGATCCCACACAATGAAAATGGTGCTTCCGGTCTTTGAAAAAACAGGATGTATTGTTGCCATTGACCTCTTGAGGGTTGTGACATCTCTGGCTTGTGGTTTGTCTCTGTGCTGCCAATGAAGGGCGTATTCAGACAGTAGTGCTGATGACTATAAAGGTTGGTGAGATGGCCCTTCCTAAGAGACAATGAGAGAATTCAAATGGGGCTCTGGGAAATGCATCATAAATTGGGTGGGGTTGGGGCGGTTCAAGTGTATTCTGATGTGAGATCAATTGTATCGGAGTGCGAGAGTAACACTTACGGTGCACAAAAGGGGGTGTCGGGTGGCGTGTCTGACAAGAGGACAGACGCAGACGCGGGAAAAAGCCGCGATGAAAGACAAACCATTTGCGCCCACGACTGAATACTGAAAGCTATATTTTACGGGTGCTATTCTACCAATTTGCTTTTGTGCGTCGGGGTGTCTTTTTAAATAATGGTTAAAAGCTCTCTGTAAATGCTATGCTTGTATGGCGTGGGAAGCTGGAATGGAATTGAGTGCATTTTTTAGGAAAGAGGGTTATAATTTATGCGCCATTGAAATATTGTCTGTTTCAAGATGAGTTCAGAGACCTTTTACTCCAGTGTCTTTAATGACAATCATTCAGACTAGTATATCATCAGCGGCATTTTGATCGCAGGGTTTTTAAATGGAGTATTACAATATGATGATGGCAACATGTGGCTGGGAGCAGTAAGTGGTGGTTGTTAGCATGGACACGCAATGACCCTCCCCACCACCACCGCTACCGCTCATTCCCAAACCACACGGTTCACCCTCAGGACAACGGCTGACAAAATGATGGATCAGTTCTTCCATATTGGCTCGTTGATCCATAGTCACCCCTCCCCCCACCCCCACCAACACAGTGGATATTGGCATTTGCCACTCAGGCGGCTGCGCCCCCGAGTCTCGTAACTGCTGATTAGTCAAACGGGTCCCGGCTTGTGGAATAATTAATGTTTAACATTGGGGTCTTTACTCTGGGGAGGGACCCGCGGTTTGATCGAATGGCACTGAGGTGAGCGTGGCAGGGAGATTGGACAGCGGGGGCCTGGCACACCGTGAGGAGGGATGCTGCAGCCCGATCGATGCTAACGTTAGCCCGGGTTAACCTTAGCGTCCTTGTGAGTGGCGGGGTGGTGAGGACAAGGGAGGGGTTGGTGTCTGACATTGGCCCCGCCATTTAATTGTCTCTTAATTAATTTGTTTATTGCTTATTGGATCAGGAGGGACATTTATAGCAGCAGGAAGGGAAAGGGACCACGTGTGTTTATCTGTCATAGCGACTCTCAGATGTCACCTAGTGCACCTAGTATGGAGGCTTTACTGTACGTGTTGTTTGCAGATTTTTGAACTTTTCATTCCTCGACATCTAACGCAGAATAACTGCTTTAAGTCATCTTTTAATAATCAAAACAGGCTTATACAATACACAGTCACAACCTGTAAACCTTTAACCTGTAAACGACAGTGGGTGCTTAGCAGTGACAAATCATCGCAGCTCTAAAAGGAGAACAAATAAATATGATGATAAAATACGATACTCTAAATATGAAAAAAAAAGAGAAACTCGACCCTGCTTATATTGTATACACTCTCTTTGAATGACCTGCAGGGATGTTTGAATTGGATGTATTATTTTTCATTTTGAAGTAATGAAATATTTAAGGGGCAGGCAGAAGTCTGTGGGACTTGCTTGACCTTCAAAGTAGAAAGATTGCCCTGTTATTACAGTATTTATATGGCTGTCCCCTCCCGTGCGAGCTGGGTTATAAAAATATTTAATTACTCAATTAACTGAGGCGGAATATGACCCTGTAGCAAACAGGTGAGGGAATAGGGCACACGTGACAAGCTTCAACAATACAGAGAAGGCTTCCGTCGCAAAGCCAGAGAGGAACACAGATTCAGAGTGGAATGCTAATTGTGCTTTTGTGTTATGCTATATTATTAAAAATGAAGTTACAAGGAAATATATAAGTTGAGGGCAAAATGAAGTTTGATCAATAACGTTTTCATTCATCATTATTACAAGGATGCACACTGGGATGGCACCTCCGGATGACAAGGATGGAAGAATAATGGTGGGCTCAGTTTCCTACAGGATGGACACCAATGCTTGGGAGTGCAGTATTGTTTTCAGTTTGTAAAAAGCTCACTGAGAGCATATTCTCTCTTTAGCTCTGTCACCGTTTCAACCGAGGTGTTATGGATTTATGGGGAGAGAGAACGTTCATATCCCAGATGGGGCTCTGATGTGGCCAGATTCAGTTCGTTATCGATTGTTCCTCTTTTAACTGCACCAAAAGGGTTCTAAGGGATTACCGTCAGCCGGAATAAACTTTAATAGGAGCAGCTTGCTCCTCGGTCAATGCTCAAAGCTACTTTAGAAGTAAAATTTAGAATTTGCATTTCCCCTCGCTTCATTATTCACTCTGAAACTGCCCTGTCCAGTTGGTAAAGAGCTTGATTGAGAACTTACAGGTATGATATTATATCCTAATAAAATAGAATGCGTATACTTGCTGTTTATTTTGTTTTATGGTCACTGTAACTGCAGTAATGTACCAAATCGACTAGAAACAATTAGCGTCCAGTTATTCATTCAAGAAAACGATATGTTGTAGTTGTACTGAAACATAATGAAAGGTCGGTCTGGCTCCCCTACTAAAGCTAGTCTCATGCAAATTACAGTAATTACCTTAAATTTCCCACTGGACTTAATGAAACAGCCAAATCAAGCTAGATTATTTGCAATCTATTAGTGAAACACAACCGATTATGAAAAGATGATTTGACTGAAGGATAATTTCCCTCTGCATTCCCCCTGAGATGTGAGGCCAGACACTAAATATATTTAAAAAACGTTTTCAGTAAGTAATATTTGAAGGCAATGGTAGGAGTATATTAAAAAGCAGAAGAAGAATGATCCAGAATATGCAGCAGAAGAGATGTGATGTATGTCTTGAATAATTGGTAGTGAATACAAAGACTGGAGAAAATAAAAACCCTTAATAGTAATCAACAATTCTACAGGAGGTAGTTGTCAGAATCAAGGCAGACATTGATTAATCATCTCTTGAGGAGTTTCAAGGTCAATTCATAAGAAAGAGGCTCCGATCCACAGGGAGAGATTAATCACGTTTTGATTTGTTAAGAGACTGCTGACTAGAAGTTGTCATAGAAACAGTCGATCATTTTTTTGGTGAACAGTCATAGCAATGACACTTGTGCTGACTGCAGAGAACCTCACTCGCAAAGTGATTTCTCTCCATTATGTTATCTATATTTAAAGAATTTCCACCAAGATGCTGCATAGAAATCGAATTTAAAGAATGCACACTAGTAACTTTTAAAGTCAAAATGCACCGTACTTGAATGTATACATTATGCACTGCTGGCATGAGACAGCTTATCGGATCGTGTCGTACAGCCACTATAGTCACTATGCAAACAACACAGGCATTAATCACAT
>OMLI01059794.1:0-10866 GCA_900302605.1 Rondeletia loricata
TGTTATATTCTATGTAATTATTAACTAATCGAAAATTTATCAAATCACATCGAATTGTGGTCAAATGCAGACATTTCATGATGCATTGAATCGTTGCCTCAAGAATCGTAATCGAATCGAAGTGAGGTCAAAGATTTACACCCCTTCCAAGCCTGTTTCAAAAACCGAGACTGGAAAAAGAAGTCTCTCGTACTTTGGGCCTTGGTCATGGAATGACCTCCAGACCAAACTCAAATTGGCCTCGCTAAATCCTTTAGCAAGTTTTAAAGGGATTACCAGGGATATTCTTACCAACAATTGCTCCTGCTTTGATGTTTAGCCATCTTATTTTATCAATACATTTTGTATTGTTGCTTATTGGTTTTGGGCCGATATTTTACTTGTTAATTGTCAATCTTTTTATCTTCGTAGGTAGTTGGTGCTAAATTGGATGTTTTATGTATACTATTGTTATGTCCTGTGCTGCAATTGTGATATGTTTATGCCTCTTGGCCAGTTCCCTCTCGAAAAAGAGACTCAACGTCTCAATGTGGTTTTACTGGTTAAAGAAAGTTAAAATTAAAATAAATGTTTGGAGCAGTTTATCTACTCCTTTAGTTCGGTTTGTTTGGGCAGGTGAGAACAATGCAATTTGAATGCGGGTGACACCAAATAACCGCACGAGACGCCTGAAGATGCGAGTCTCTGTCCTCTTCCAAGTGAACTGTGGTATGGTTCGTTAAGACTGAAAACATAATCTGAACCAACTACGAGAAACCACCACAAAACGCAAGGTTTTATGGGTATAAGGAGACAGATGTTGACATTTGATAGCCAGCAGTTACTTGGAAAGCCTGGCGTAACAAAATGAACCGAGGGCAAACCGCAGTCTAGACTTATGCCCATTTCTTCATGTGTTCTTTTATTTGGATTTTTTGGGGGGGGCGTTTTCACCTATTAAACAGATCAAAGTGGAGAGATAGGAAAGACTGGGGTAGAGAGAGAGGGATGACATGCGACAAAGGTTCTGGGTCGGATTCAAACCCAGTACGTCGCATTTACATGGTACGTGCCTTTAGACCACTGATCCACCAGGATGCCTCTCTTCATGTGTTCTTAACTGGTATGAGCACCAGAGAAGGTAAATTACATCACGCTCAGCTAAAGGGGGTGGAATCAGACTTGTTTTGCATGCATCTGTGCGTGTCCATGTGGCCCTCACTTTGGATTTGTTGATGGTGCGGAGGGAGAACATGGATGAGTCGCCTGTGTCTGCGATGGAGACGCCTGGCAGGTCCATTTTAAGCGCCACCCTCTCCCTCTGCTTCCTCTTCTCCTTCAACAGCTTCCTCTTCTTCCTGATGCAGGACAAAACGACGACAGATGTATTAAAAAAAATCTGTACTTTTCTTAAGAATTACGTTCCGTTATGTTTAGAAATTGTTTTACCGGTATGCATAGTTGTTGCGTTTATACTGTATGTTTGTGTTTTTATTAAGAAGAAGTGTCAAATCAGTAGAGTACTGCCAATTTCACACCTTGCCACTAAAAGCACATCGAGGGCAGCAGGATGGCAGGTCGCCCAGTAAGCAAAGGGTTGCTGGTTTGATCGCCAGTACCAATATTGCCCAATATTGCTAAAGTCCCCCCTGAGCAAGGGCACCCAAACTCCCAGCATGTGTATACCTGGGTACCAACCTCCTGTAAGGTTGAGGAAAACTATCCAACATTAGATAAATACTGATACATTAGATAAATATTACTATGCAACAGGCAGCTGCTTGCAATATATCAGTGTGTATGTATCTGTCCTCCCTATATCTACCTAGTCCTGACTTATACTGTATGTATAACAAGTTTCTCCCCAACCTGGGGATCAGCAGTACTCCACCACTTTCTCAATTTAAGTCAGCCAAGGCACAACTGATCACTTCAATGTCATTTGATATTATTTATGGTACCCTACCATGACCATGTCACAAAATCCTAAGGAGAGACTGGTATAAGCACATTTTGTTAAGCAACTTGTTACATGAAAACACTGTAGCCTCAGATTTTCCAACCAACACTGAAACACAAAGTAACAAGATGCTGATGTCATCCTTCAGATATACTGGATTAGAAACTACGATACTCTTCAATATGACTTAAATGCAGGATGTGGTCATGAAGACAAAATACAGGAAAAAAGCAAGAAAACAATCATCTCTCTTTAGAATTGAATAGGAGTTATGTGCCCATCAATCAAACAAGCACATTAATTAATTAAAGAAAAGAAAATCCTGATTGTCTGACCAACTCATACCGTTTGAGCTCAGCCACCTCCTCAGCTTTCAACTCCGCCAATTTCTTCTCCATCTCTTCCTCCTCATCTTCCTCTTCCTCCACCTTTTTCTTCTTGTCAGGCTCTTCCTCGGAATCATTCGCTTCTTCATCTGAACTTAAGCTAAGGACAAAGCAAAGAGCATATATTGATGTTTTAACTGCAGTGATGCATATTGGTAGAGATGTATGAATAAACGTGTTTATTGTTTGCTCATGTTCTCATCAACCCGTTTTCAGTGGCGTTTTAAAATGGCCATGGTAAAGGGTTTACTTGATTTCCTGGTCGAGCTGTTTGGCCTCGTCCTTCAGTTTCTTGGCCAGGTATCTCCTCAGCTTGGACCTCCAGTTCAGCAGCAGGCTGGGGATGAATGGAGGGAGAGAGACACACACACACACACACAGACGACACACACACAGCCCAGTTAGTTGGGATGACCGCACTAGGTATCTTTTTTTTTTTACATACTGATACCAGTTAAAGGTGATACGTGTAGCATCTTAACATCAATAAATCATTACCACATTAATTTACACTGCATTTTACATTGTGTGCCACCGGGTTGGATTTGGCTGGATTGCTTTATGGCACAAAACAGGAAGAGGGCGCTGTTCTTCCAGAGCAAAACGGAGCTAAAACATTCAGAGTATCTCTCAATGGCAGATGGTTGAATGACTGAAGGGCCAATAGAAAAAACACTTCCAACAGGTTTATCCTCTTCAGTGAAGCCAAAGAGAAAGCGACGCCAAATGGGTTTTCTCAATAACAATTCCCAGAAATGAACAAAACATTGTAATCTAATTGCAAGAATGCAACACTGTGAAGCTTTTCAATACCTTCCAATATCTGCTGATGCCTTAAATTCGATATATACTAAAAATGTATACAGTGCCAATAGTCGTTTATCGATTACTCAACCCTAGCACAACTCTTAATTGAGCGATGGGAAAGTCTTACCGGAGTTCTTTGCGGCCGAGGACCCTGATGTCACGACAACACTCCTTAATCTCATCACTGGTGGCTGCGTGAGACTCCAGGTCTGAGTCGTCAAAGGTAATCTAAGACAGGAGCCAGAATACGATGGTAAGCATGTCAAAACAGGAATGCTTTTCCTCAGCCTGATCACTTCTCTACATGATCATTCAAAGCGTCAGAGGAATATTTTGTTACATCTAATGTACCTTTGCACTGCGATTTCCATGAGGCAGACAGTTCGCCTCCATTCATCGTCTATGAGAAGCGAGTAATAATGTGCGTGTGGCATGACGGGATAGGTGGTAAGGTAAACCAGGCCCGCGAGGCGATGAGCAAACATTTTACACGTTTTATATTATGCATATGAGCACAATGGTCGTGGCATGAGAACAAATCACATTCAGGCAAAAATCCAGTTCTCAAATTAAAGTTTTGTTCCTAGTTCCACTTTGTTTTTGAATGGAAAATGGAAGAGATTATTATTAGTATAATTACTATGCCACGCACCATGTTGGTTTTTATACCCTCTATTATTGCCCGTCCAAAAATAATAATTTGTACAGGAAGATATCCCATTTGATGTTTTTTTTTGTTTTGTTTAAGACATGTAGTTAGCTTGCCTACCTATCCCACCACTTCCAAATAGCTCTAGCCACTTCGCTAGATAGTTTGCTAGAGTAAAGTTTAATTTTAAGATTACATTTTACAGGCAAATCAATATGGATTAGATTTGGACTAAATAAATGATGAAAATACTAAAATAAAAATATAGGTCTACATAAACAAACAGAGAATCTGCTCCGCCGCTTGACCCTAGAACACACCCAGTGAAACATCCACAAACGACAACTTTTGATAGAGCGAAGCAACGCAAAGCAAAGTGGTCATGCTTGGCCTGCATGTACCGTTATTCTACTGTTGCCCCCACTGTAAGTCACGCTCGATGAGTTTCAGCTAAATGTCTAAAATGTAGATTGTACAGTAGAGGTAGTCAAAATGTCAGGTGAAGTATAGGTAGTGAAGAGTCTTACTTTTGCTCCCCTCAACTTCCATCTCCTTGCAGTTATGATTCATGTGTAACATGATTCTCCATAAGCTTAGTGCCGACTGTAGAAATGATTTCAACCTCCCAGCCTTTGACTTTGATGAGTTAAACGAATATGGAGATCTCACCTCGCTGGCTTTGCTCAGGAAGTCTATAGCGTTGTCGGCTTTGAGGAAGGTTGTCACTGTGAAAGTGTGGTAGAGTGTCAGATCACCGTCTGTGTATCCCTCCGCCTGGAATAGAAGAGGTGCCCATTAGTCAGTATGGATAGATCTTTGGTTTGTTTTAGCCTACCACGGTGTCAGGTGTGGGCTGTTTGCCACATAGTTTAAAACCATCAGTAAAAAGGCAATTTAAACAATCACAGGAAAGCATTGGAAAGCTGATTTGGTATACGTTTTTGTGACTGACAATTAACATTAAACGATATGAATTGTCCTCATGTAGTAAACCCCACCCATCTGGTACTCCACATCGGTTAAAACCAATGCTAGAATTATTTTGCAAATACTATATGACCTATATGATCAGAAGTAGTTATTTTGTGTCAAACCGCACACACACCTTGGGCTTCTTGACAGGAACCAGCTCCTTCACCGTCTTGGCCTGAACCTCTACCTCTTTGAACGCATGTTTCGGGTCAAAGAACTTACTGTCGATTTTGTCCGGGGCAACGAAACCTAAATTTAGGACCAAAAAAAAAAAAGCTCACCTAGCTGAGATAACAAGGAATATGATCAGAACAAAACAAAAAAGCAGGAAATAGTTGCAGAAGGGGCTAGGAAAATAGGAACCTCCATTAGAAAGTGATACATCCATCTCCACTGACCCTGGCAGATGACGAAGATCTCGGCAGACTCGTTCCTGGAGGCCTGCGGCTTGGTGGCCTGCACCTTCCTGAAGAACTGCTGGAAGATCCAGAGCAGCGGCTGGTAGTCTTTGGAGCGGAAAACCTTGGTGACAAAAGTGCCACCTTTGGCCAGGAACTCGCAGGCCAGCTTCAGGGCCGTGAGGGTCAGGGTAGCTGGAAGGGGAGGAGAGGGGAAAACAAGGAGAATTAGGTTCGACTCCCATCCGTCAAGGCAGGTGGGTGTGCCTACTTGGTATCAGGAGCTCTAATCTACCACTCAGGGATGTGATCATAACACAGAGAACAGGAAATAATGGGAAGAAAACATTCATTTCCATTTAAAATGCATGTGAATGTTGTACAAGGACGGGATTTTACCCATTTATTTATGTATTCATTTTCAGGATTTCAGGTTTTTTGGATACACAACTCCTATTTTTAAGTTATATTGACAACATCTGAAAACCTTCAGGAAAAAAATCCCTGAACAATTACATCATTGACTGCTGTACTGAATGGGAAATTCACTGATAATGATTGCATATTTTAGCCTGTATTGGCAACATATCTGATACCAGCAACCTATCGGTACATCCCTACTTGTACAGCTGTGTCCACCCTTATGTCTTCTCTCAAATTTCCAGTCTAATGTCTTTGAGCCGTGTTGTAGTGGCCACTTACCCTGTGAGAAGGCATCGTATTGCCAGTTGGCTCCCACATTAGGGGCGCCATCGTTTAGGACAACGTCCACCTTCCATGTCTGCAGCTCCTTTCGGAGAGCCTGAGGATGGGATGGACAGTATCTCATCAAGCAGTCTTGTTTAAAAGACTCCAACAGTGTAGGATTTTAAAGCAGCCTGCCTCCAGATTCTTTTTAAACAATGCAGCTTTCAAATGCCTGGGCGCAGGACTTTTTAGGGCAGCCCTCTGTTTCACTTCGCTACTACATGCAGGTCTATCTTCCATATGCCACCCAAAAAACCAGGCAAGCCACACCCACTTGGGAGTATCGCATGATTTATACCAATGTTTGCATATAGATCATTTTAAGAAACACTTATTTCACATTTTTACAACACGTCATTCAGGTTAACTCTCTGGAATGCCATCCCAGATAATATATTTCATTGTATTTGGGAATTTGTGACTAAAGTGGCCCTTAAAACAAGCAGTTTATAATCCATTGATAAGAATGTGCATCAACATATGAAAGGCTGAATGAACATATGAAGGGCTACAGATCTATACTGGTAAAATGAAACATTCTCTAATGTTTATCAATAAGTATTTGACAAATACAATGCATTATGCCCCTTTTACTTTGTGGGCAGAGGTCTTCCATCAACAAATAACTTCAATGATGAATGACAATCAGTTTTACCATCAAACCACCAACAATTTGTAAGAGTAGGTGTCACATTTGTAAAATGGTAGATGTCTTAACATTAACACCACTCTCTGAAAAGACCCAACTGTGACAATATTTCTGTGATCCAAATACATCAATGTAGCCAGCAGTGTGGCAGTGTTAGTGGTTATGTCTATTTTCCATCAGTGACACTGCGTTACTCCGTGTACAGCACTGGCTTCCTAACCTGTCTGCATTTCTCAGTGGTGATGTCTTCCTGCAGGGTCACCACGTTGGGGATGGGCTTGATGGGCACCAGGTCGACACCTGAGAGGAGGAAACAGTTCATTTCACCATCAAGGTCTGGACAATCCAACAGATCTCCAATAGGATTTCAGTTACTAGATTGGATCAAGTTAGAAAATTGGGTTTTTCAAAACTAATAAATGAGATCCTGATCATTCGGTTGGGATTTGGATTGGGTAATCAAATCTTACCTTTAATCAATCTTTTTCAAAAATTAAAGATAGACATTATAATAAGATTTGATGCAAACAATCTGGAAAATCATGATGCCACTGGAAGGGTGGATTCAGGGTGGATTTAGAGACATGAAAGGCATTATAGATAACCAAGATATTGTAAGGTATGGTGAGAACGAGGGGGAAATACAACCTATACATCTTGAAAAAATAAAAAATAGTATTTGTTACGATTTTTTAAAAATGAGTCTCATATCAGCTACCAACATTGGATAGATGGACCAGCTGGACGGTCAATGAGATGCTGTTGTGAACCTTTAATTTTAAAAAGGTCTTTGAATGAATTACTGGAAATGGTTTGTAGAGAAATTATAAGGGTTTTTTGCAATCCAATGAGACTTTGAATTTGTTTCTTTAAGTTCTTATACATTGTAACTTAGTTCACTCATGTCCTTTTAGTCTAACATCATGTAACATTATTTGTCCAAGGCATGGCCAGATAAAGGTATCACCAAGGTAAAATCTGTATCATTCTGATCCAGATTTCAAGTTTTGAAAAACCAGATAGTATGGTTTATTATCAGATAACTGTAACGAGGCCGTTATACTCACCAATGATGAGACTTGAGACAGGCATAAACTTGGATGCCACTTGCAACCTGGAAGGAGATTTTGAATCAGCATCATGTGTCCTCAATGTGCCACCCAGACTCTGAATTTCACCAGATCATACAAGTGCAGATCATACAAGTGCATATGGAGGGTTTGGTGCAAGAGGGGTGTCAGCGACATTTTGGCTGAAAATCTGTATTATATATCATTGGGAAGCTCTTGTTGAGCTGTATCTGATGGTCAAAAGAACACATTTGTAATCAGAAACTAAATTAAAATAAGGGGGGAAATCCCAAAGACTCATATGAAATCCCTAGACTACATTTTATGCAAAAAGAGCTTAACTGCAGCTTTTTATGGAATATCTATTTTCTGAACCTTAGAGTAAGAGTATGAATGGAGCCTATGTGATCATATTTAGTTTTGTTTTTGCTATCAAAAATAGGAAAATGTCACTTAGGGCCAAATCCTTGATATGTTGTCTGATGTGTTGTCTGACGTGTGTAACTAACTAGCTGGTTCAGCTGCTCACCATCCGCCCGGAGCAGCACACAGGTCAACCACAGCTCTGGCTTTCTGTAAAAACTGGAATTTACGATTCAGCTGAATGAGCTTGAAGGAGGAACGAGAGCGATAACCTATAGGAAAGAGAGGAGAAAGTGTCAGTTTGACATTTCACAGGTGAATTAGCAGGCTTGGGATGCTAATGCTAATATCTACTAAAGATCCCATCCGGGAGTCCTACCTGTTTCTTTGGCTAAGTGGTAGAATTTGTCTTTTCTGGATTTTCCGACTTTGAGTTTCTTCCCCATGTTTGTTGTTGTGGCTTCACGCTCGCCTCGACTGAAGAAATCTTATAATTTTGTCGGAACTCACACCACGCTCAACTTTCACGAAAACAAAACACGTGCGGCTTTCTCGGCGCAGATATTCTACGTCATACCACACGTCGTTCTCCTTCTTCTTCTTCCTCTTCTTCTTCTCCGGTTTTCTCGGAGCAGTACCGCCACCTGCTGTCTGTATCAGAGAATAAAATCCATCAAATCACAAAATATATTCAGAAAGGTTGTTCAGTACTGCTTTAAGATTATTCTCTTCCATTGCATATTTTGCTTAACCTCAGAAAAATATTTCTCCTTTCCACACTTTACTATACAATTAAGGAGGATATGATCTACAGTTTCCATTTGCCACGTTTCCCTGCTGGATGTTTACTTATTACATGCCATACTGCCATGCATAATGCCAATACACACTGTATTTGTTTAGCAGCACTACAATCACTGCTGGGGGAAAATGTGAAATTAAAAGGATAGTATAATTTGGCCAAATTTCCCTTGAAACACAAACACATGCAGTCCTAATGTTTATAATTTATGTTGTACTAAATAAGGATAAATCATAAAACACGTTTTTAGCACTACAAACAGCACTAGAACCATAACTGGGGCCAAAACAGGGATGGATGTGCAATCCAAGCTAATATTACCTCCAAGCACCACTGCTGCATAAAATGACAGAGGAAACACTGACATGAATAGTTATGTTTGACATAGTGATTTGAAGCTAAACATGATTTAAACAAGCGAAATATACACAATAGTATTTCCACAAAAACAGCTTTTATTTCAAATTCTTTTCATTTCAGTTTGAGGTTGAATTCCAGTAAAATGTCAGAAAGATGTCCTATGTGAACAACAATTTCTCCTTGACTACAGATCTTTATGTTGCATTATTGACTAAGGCTGTTGATACTAATGTTATTTGATAGTCAACCTGCCAGTTTCCAAAACTGGTCAAATAATAAAAACCAGTATCTGTGGATAGTGCACATTGATAGTAACTGGTCAGGGTTGGGTAATAACAGAATACTTTAATGTATGATAATGACAATGTATTCTGATTATAGATGCACCTGGGAATACTTTTACAGTGAAAGCGAGAAACTCAGAAGGCCATTTAAATAGTAGCAGCTGTTCTACGTCTTTATCAAATGTGGCACAGAAGAACATTTGTGTTTGTATGTGAACCTGAAATAAATTTCCTGAACTTTGTAATTCTTCCGTTTTTCTTATCTGTAACTTTATATCTCAAATATGGCAAAGCAGTCTTGGGTAATCCCTTTGGATTATGTTGCTGATTACAATTTTGATGAGGTAACTAGTAACTGTAATGGAATACATTTTTAAAGTCACCTACCCAACCCTGATTCTGATCCTACCCACAACTAGTGGGTTAAACCTCCTGATGGCCAGTTTAAACCATCCACTGTAAGGTTATAGAAAAGAAACCAATTTTTTCACCTTCTCACCTTCATTGATATTTAACAAGTAACACAATCATTTGATACATGCATTTTTATTTAATGATTTGTTTCACCTTTTATGCAATACAACAGGTTTGTGACTGTTTACATTTGGATGTGACATTTTTTTCCATGGCCACATGAATGCTGGGAAGCAACATCCTGCAGAGAAGAAGACAGGAATCAGAAGGGCCTGTTTCTGGACCGTGTGTTGATCAGTCTCAGCACAGAGAAGGCACTGGCAGCAGCCGTCACCAAACTGATGGCCCCAATGGCCCGCGTAGCCTGTGGACACAAGTTTAATACTTTACTGCCACAAAAAACACAAGACATCAATCACAGGTAACATAAAACAAAAGTCATACTCCTCCCTCGATATTTCACAAAACAGAATGGAAAAGTGCAGTGTACACTCAAGTGCATAAAAAACGTAAAATGTAAAAAATTTAACGTAACAATTTAAATAAAAAATATTAAAGTGCCAGGTACATTTGAAGAAACAGAGGAGGTTGACGGGTGCAGATCAGCATGTAGGAGCAGCAGAGTTCAGAACAAAGCAATGGAGCGCTACAGTCTTCAGAAGATGCTGTGTGCAGACTAAAACATGTTCAACAGGAAAGTCCACGCTCACAAAAATAATTTAGAAAAATTCAAACATACAGAGGTAGTCAGAAAGAAACAAAACTAATTTGTTTCTTGCTGCTGTGTATTAAAGGTATACACCAACATTTTGGGAAATATAACTTTTGTCCGACTTACCCAGACTTAGACGAGATGTTCGATATCATTTTCACCTCTGTGCGTTTACTGGCTCGTTTTCCATGTTTTTCCATGTTAGCATAACGTGTTAGCTTAGCATAAAGACTTGAAGCCTATTGGGGCCAGTAGGCTTCAAGTCTTTATGCTAAGCTAACACGTTATGCTAACATGGAAAAACATGGAAAACG
>OMLI01059795.1:0-13485 GCA_900302605.1 Rondeletia loricata
CCAGTCTAGACTTTTCTTTCTGCGGAAACTCAGATCTTTTAATGTCAGCAGCAAACTCCTCAGTGTCTTTTATCAGAGCATTTTAGCTAGTGTTTTATCTTATGCAGTGGTTTGCTGGGGTGGCAGCATTACCTCAGAAAATAGGAACAGGCTGACTAAACTAATCAAAAAGGCTGGTTCCATTATTGGTATCCCCCCCTGACTCTTTGGAGATTGTCACAGAGCAACGTACAAAGAAAAAACTACGCACCATACTGCAGTATGAGGGTCATCCTCTGCACGGGTCTTTTAAAAGCCTGAGGAGCACTTTTAGCGGTCGTTTTATACTACCAAGGTGTAATACTGAGCGTTTTAGGAAGTCCTTTATCCCCACTGCCATAAGGTATTTCAATGAGTCTAATTGATTAACTGTACTGTATGTAGAGTGATCTTTGCTTTATACTGTACAGTTATGTGATGGTGGCTGTCCCCTCTGTTTTTTGTCTTATTTTCTCATTTGCTTGTTTGTCTCTACTTTAAACTGCATGTTCTGCGCTGGTGACATTATGAATTTCCCCTTTGGGGATCAATAAAGTACGGTATATCTAATCTAATCTGAGTGATGGTACACCCCTCGTTAGCACGTACATAGATCCTTAACTTTAATAGTAACCCATTCTTTGCTTAACCTACCAGCCAAAAATCATTATGTAAGAGTAGGTGTCCAATTTTTATTTTTTAATTTTCTCTCTCCAAACAGTGCATATCTCATTTTGGACTAAAACTCTTTAATTGTTAAACCCCCTTTGTTTACTATAGATGATAGGGGGAAGTTAGGGAGAATGTCACTTTGCCTTCCCACCATCCCCTGTATGCAGTTAGAACTAATCTTCCAGAGAAATGGTTATTGTTGATAATTAATGGGCTTTTCTAGAGGATAGAAATTCTCATGCTGCCTTACCACTCTTCTGTCCAACATGCATACAGTAGAAGCCATGTTTATCCAAACTCTATAGAGCCCTGAAAGGCACTGAAATGCTAGTGGGACAAAGCAACATGCATCGCACACTGATTGTGTAATACTACGACTGATTTGAAGTGGCCAGTGTATCAACAAAGAAGTTCCCACAGTTGTATACAAAGTAATGGAAGATATTTTCCTAGTGCTGCATTCTTTTGCTTGCCTGAGGTTTGGAAAGACGTGTTTCTACAGTCTTTGTGCCTAATGGCTTAAGCATGTAAAACGCTGCTGTGTGCATGTTTTAGATAGCATGTGATGTTTTGTGCGCTAAATTCTGTGGCGTGGATGAGGTAAGCCACCCTACCAACTCTGACCCTTACTGTTGACCCTTCCAGGCAAACCCTGACCCCAACACATGTTTGGGGGTGTTTGGCTTGAGCCTGTACACTACAGAGCGTGACCTGAGGGAAGTGTTCTCTCGCTACGGTCCTCTGGCAGGGGTCAACGTGGTCTATGACCAGCGCACCGGTCGCTCCCGTGGCTTTGCCTTCGTTTACTTCGAGAGAATTGAGGATTCCAAAGAGGTATGGGAAATGGTTGTGGTTTATTTATTGGTCGGATCGTATAGGCTGTTTAGTCCAGTCCTCACGTTGATTGTTGTTCTTTGATACCTTTTGTTGTAGTTCACTTAGTAATAGCTTTTTAACTGTAAAAGTTTTGCTCCAGTATATGGCCATTAGCAATTGCATATACATGTATTGTGTAAAAGGTCCTCCTCCCCTGTAGTTTGTAGTAAAGTGTGATTACCTGAGCACACCACTAGGTGTCAACATTGCCACACATAATTCTTCATCTTACACCATACATCCCTGTCAAGGGGCTACTGATTGTAATGTCAGTTGGCCTTTGTGAATTAAATCACTTTACCAAAGTGCAGAAGAGATTTTGATAGCAGCTTTTTCTTTTCCTCCCTTTTGTGTTCCCTAGGCAATGGAGCGAGCCAACGGCATGGAGCTGGATGGGAGGCGCATCAGAGTGGATTATTCCATTACCAAGCGTGCCCACACCCCCACGCCAGGAATTTACATGGGCCGACCAACACAGTAAGAAGTCCCTACATCTTAGTTCCCTATACCTATAGTGTGGCATTCATCACATGGTTGAAGTCCATGAGAAGCACAAGTGTACATTAGAGGGGTAAGGGGCAGGGAACTGGGATCCAGGGTGTATTGTACTTAGGTTGGAGCTCACTCATACCATTTTTGTAAAACTACTTTCAAATCTGTTAGTGAAACACAAAAGGATTGTGAAATAATGGCCAGGTAAGATTTACCTGGTAAAATAAAGGTTAAATACCAAAAAAACAATTACTTTGACATGGTGCTGTGTTTCTCAATAGATAAGACCCCTGGAAGTCATGACTTGTTGATTTCTCTTATATCACCAGTAATGGCGGCGGCAGCGGTGGTGGCGGCGGCGGCAGCAGCAGTGGGGGCAGGAGGGGGAGAGACTCGTACTATGACCGTGGCTATGACCGTGGCTATGACCGTGGCTATGACAGATACGACGAGTATGACAACAGGTATAGGTGAGTAATTACCCCGAGCCTCTAGTACATGATGAATGCAAGTACAAAATGAATATTACACTGTTAAGTTGGAGGAAACTTGTAATTCTTCTTTGTCTCTGCAGTCGCAGGCGCTCTCCGTCACCCTACTACAGTCGGTACAGGTCTCGCTCACGATCCCGCTCATACAGCCCACGTAAGTGTAAAGAGAAATGCATACAACACACCTAGCTTGACTGCATCCATGTTCTTGTCTTAAGACGCTGAATTAGGTTGCCGTTGGTATGCATGTCCAAACACATTTAGGTACTTCACTCACTGCTGAAAGAAGATTGACTTACTTAATGCTATACTGAGTTGTACTTGTACTAATGTGAATCCCATTTTATGTTTTTGCAGGCCGATACTAAGTTGCTCCATCAACATTCAGATTCCCTCCCTTCATTGCTGGTGTCGGATTCATCAAGTTGTTTCAGAGGGGAATATTTTGAGCTAGCAAGTCTATATCAACAGTCAGAACTCTTGTTTGACATAAGAAGTCTTGTTTACATGCAGTAGATGTCTTAATTTCTAGACTTTAATGCATCCATGTCGAGTGCGAGCAAAGGACTCAGCAGCTGATGGTTAACTTGTTGCTTGTTTCCTAGACTTGTATCCTTCCTTCCCTCTTCATTTTCTTAAGCAGTGATTTTGTAGTGATGGTTAATGAGCAGTATTCTCTTTAATCTATTACATTGACCTATAATATAGTCTTTGTCATGACCGGGAAGGAAAGATGCAGGCCAACCGGGTTTAGAGTTTCAGGAACTAATATTGTTAATGGTGACACTTAATTTTACAACCTGTTAGGTAGGTGTTACAAAGAAAGTATACAAAGTCTATGTAGGTATTGGTTACCAGTTTCCTGGTAAGTAGCAGGTAAATCGGGCTGTAAAATTTTGTTACCAAAAATCAGTGGTTGGGTCTCTGCTCACATTCTGAGTCACTTTTTTAGTCGAGGAAGTCAACATTTGAGTACCTCCACAGAGTTTTATTTTCATGTATTATGTTTCTTATTGTTATTTCTTTGTATGGAAATATAAAAATCTGGAAACTCCCAAATGTGTATGCTGGTTTCTGATTTAATGTGCATGAAATTGAAATTGGGCTTAGTTGTATAGGTGGGAGTGTGGTTGAGGTGAGAAAACAAGCTAGGAGAGTTTCATAGAATAAGATGTGTGGCAAGACTCTGTGCATGATAAGGTCATGTTCATACACATTTTAAACTAGTTGATCTGGAGCCACACTGCAACCACAATAGACTTGCCATAAATTCGATTTTCTCTCATTCAAGCCATACTAATCAAACTAGATGCAGATAGACTTATCCAGAATGGCAATCTTTTATTGGGTAAGTTTCATTACACATGGTGCATTGTTCCCAATTAACAAAACAATATATTTGAAGGCCTTCTGTAATTGTACATCTGTTTGTTTAGAGGCAGATCCCAACAAATTACAACAGTCCAAAGTTACAATACAAGAGCTTGTGCTTACTTTCATCAAAATACATTACTATGATGTACATTAAAATACCTTTTTCACTGCCATGTGACAACATGATGTACTTCAACTCAACCATGACATTACTAGTACATTTCCTTTTTCAAAGTTACCAAATGTTTTTTACATTAAGAAAAGAGTTGACAGAACAAGGCCATTTTTGATTCACATCAGACAGTGTTACCAGTCTCACATTTTCCTGCATTGATCAAAACCTTGCAGATTGCATCAGACAACTTGGTCGGTTCTCTGTCCCGATCATATACAGGTTCAGATAGTGGATTGATACTCAGTGAAAACAAACAAGCTCTTGAAACTGAGTGGCTAATCAAAGGAGTAAACCTGAAGACATGGGGAGCTTTTTATCTATAGACCTTAGCCGTAATAGTAAGGCACTTCATTCAAACGGGGTTAATAATCACTGCTGACATGCCATGGGGCCCCTCAGAGTTATGCATTCATTCACAATGACTCAAAGATCATTCTTTAGGTTCCAAGGTAACCTCGAGTCGGCAGGATACAAGGGTCAAAGTGTGAGCTCAACAGACACGTGGTGAACTGAGCCATAGACAGATTTCAATTGTGTATACATCGTAGCACTCATTTCCCCCTTTCATTACATTAGTGAGCCTCAATCACAGATTCTTTCATGCATAATTTTCCTAAAAGAACATTGAGTAATAAAATGAGGAAACATGTTATCTTTCACTTACTGTCCTCTGATCCAGAGTCTAGTATGGCTACTTTTGTAGTGGTCTCTTACTGTTTCCATTGTAGAGAACAGGTGCACAGATCGAAGAGAACGCAGATAAATCACTGAATTGTATACTTAGATGTGAGCTACTGTTGTGATATATATATTTCTTTTTCTTCAGTAGAATCCCCATTAGCTTGCCCACACAATGACTGAAAGTCCTCTGAAGTAGGTGTCATGGAAGGGGCCATTTGCAGATAGGATGGCCAGTAGTGGACATAATGGCTAGATGGTTTCCTATTGCTGGGGATGATGGGGAGACATCTCACCTATACAACTGGCACTCAGGCATTCAAACATTCATTTAAGACACATACATTATTTTCTTGGACAGAGAAAGGACAACATCAAGTATGGGAAATGATCTACTAAGAAATGGCCCATGCCTCCTTCTTCACAAAACTCTGGGCCAGACACATGATTGTACATCAAATTTACCTTTTTCATTCTTTCTCAGCTTTACCATGAACTCCTTCATAAATGTTTACTACAGAGGTCAGAGTTACATGGAACAGAATAGTTTTACACAAGCCAAACACGCCCATGGGTTACACCAGCAGTTTCAACCTGTGGCTCCCACATCTGCAATCTGCAATCAGAATAAGACTGAGAGGCTGCAGTCCTAAACCACAGGACAATGTCCGGAGGTTAACAACCAACAACATGCTGTTATATCCTTTATGGAATCCAAAGAGTGGAAGAGTGGCAAAGAATGTAAAACTCCATCATACCTCTGGTTTGTTCATGTCTAAGCAGTAAACATGAGGGTTGACTTTGGGATAACAAAGGTTAACAGTATTGTTTTCTGTTCAACCAACTCAAGCTAATTATCTTGCTTGATGATATATTGGTACTAGTGAAATCTCACATGGCCTCTTTATCAATTTACTAGGGGCTTATCTAAAGTTCTGGATCTTTCTAAGCATATGATGTTTTCTGAAAAAGACATTTTGGGGTCATGGAATAAGCATTTATTAATTTGCATCTGAAAGAAATGTGAGTGTTTTGTCCAAATTTAACCAACAGTTCTGTGCTGAGCCAGAGATGTGTTGTTATTGATGTTTAATTGTTGTTTTAATAAACTGGCATTTGCCTCAATATAAGAAAATGTTTCATTATCAATATAAAAACTGTTTAAAACCTACATTGAAGGTTGCACACATATGCACACCTCAGACGTTAATGCAAAGGGAAGTCCACAGACAGTGGGGGAAGTTCACTGCTATGCCATAACTCTTCTAAATGTTGCTGATTCAAGAACCCTATCGAATCATACATCAAATTAAAAGGTAAAAATGCAATTAGGCCTACTTTAATCAAAATTGATCACCAAAATCATTTAGTTGGCAGATTATTAAATTCAACACTTTTATTTCAGCTCAAGTCAATCTCAGCAATATGTCACAAAAGGAAAATAACTACATTTTCAACAAGAATTTGCTGAAACTTTTGCACCTGTGATAGAATACGCAGCCTCATTCCACATTCAGTAAATCATGCACTTTATTTTGAAATAAACATAATGCAATGTGAAATTACAAGTATTAAAACTTGAAGCACAACAAATCATGTTTCTCTCTTCTTTTAGAAAACAATGTACCTGACAAAGATATTGAAGACATGTATTGCTTTTGAGCTGTTTAAGGAGAAATGTCCTCAGCACAAGTCACGGTGTGGGCTAACTAATCAATCAAGGTGCTGCAACAAGCAAACAACAACAGCAGCCAGCAGCACAGCACAAAAGTTGTCCAGTATAAGTAAGGGAGGCACAAAGATGGCCATTTAGACTACAACTGCAATGTGTGACAAAGTTAGCAAATATTCATGTGACTCCAGTGTGAAATACTCAGTTTTATCAGGCCTCTGTATACTGCATAACATGTGGTGTTAATCTGACCAACTGCTCAGAACAATAAAAATGCACAGCGTCAGCTTTACCTCACAAAAAAACAATCAGATATCAAAAAATAATATTTTGACTGTAATACTGAAAAAACTAAATGTGAATTTCAGGCAACTTAATTTTACACACTAGATCAAATGCAGAGTGTACAGAACCAAATCAACCTGCAATTAAACAAATATTTCATCAGACATAATAGTGATGGTTGTTGCCACTTGTGATACAAAACAATGTATGACGGTAGCCATGCATGATAGCTATTAATAGCTTTTTGTGTGTGACTATTTTCAACAAAACGAGAAAAAATACATTAATATTTAAATAATCTCTACTATTAGGCCTACCAGTGGCCTAGATTGAGTACACTTTTTCTTACCAATGAAATGACATTTCAGTTTTGGTTGAAAAAACAGAGTGAGCAAGGAGAAACCAAGAAAAAAGTATAATTTCTTTATTGAAATTATTCTTTTTAAATAAAATAAAGGTAGTAGTTACAATATTCTTATCGTTTTCATAATTTGCCAGTGACCATTAACTCATTATTTAGCACAACATTAAAAAGAAATGTTCCTTGGCATGTGTTTTGAGGGGGCATAAAACCGCCATTTTCTAATGAGATGAGGGGTGCCATCCCATAGGGGAATCTGTGGGGGGAAAGAGTTGTTTGTTCTTGTGGCCTGTATGGAAAGCACTTGATGTCAATAGAAAACATATGTCTGAGAAAAACGTGCCACTACATCGATAAAGACAGTGTTTCCATCCAAGTTTGAAGTTACTAAGGCTCAACATTCCCTTCAACATGGCGTTCACCACACTGTTCCATACATTCTGCACAGAGCGGCCAGTCGGTGGATTTAATGGTTAAAACTCAAGTGGGGAAAAAAACAAAGAGATGGCTATATTCGCCTAGGAAGAAATAAATAAATAAAGCAATCTCACCGGAACACAGAATCCCTTGATTCAATGTCGCTTAAGGGAGGAAAAGACCCTCGCGCTTGGCGACGTAGACTATCTATATGTTGGAGAGAGGCCAATAGCGCAAAGTTGGGCTACTAGGCTTCATGTTTTCTCTCTCTCTCTCTCGCTCTAGAAATATCCACACTATGCTAAACCAGATCGATTTTGCCTATGTTTTTTTGTTTTTTTCCTATTCATATAAACCGCAGAAATCATCCCACATAGGATGCAGCCTAGTCTGAAACTTTATGTCACTTTGCCCCTATGGAATTTGTCCATATAGCGGGGAGTGCCGAGGCTGGGGGCGGGGAGACTTTCTGTACATTCCTCAGCGATACATTCACTCCTCCTGCAGAGCCTGCAGCCACACACACACACACACAGGCTGCAGCCATGCGTTAGTTCGGCTCGACGGACAATGTCTTGTGACTTGTGTTTCTATGCACCCAGTGAGTCCATAAAACGAGCACAGCAGGCATGTTTAGACTGGAGTTGTAGGCTAATGTTTGCATTTCGTTATTTCCCGTACAGTGGAGATCACTGAGGGCAAATAAATTCAGTTCTAAAAAATTGTATGAGCCTAACGAGGCCAAGGGAACATGCTAAGTTTGAATAAATTCCTCATTGTACAGGTCCAACAATAAAGAAAGCTATGGATCTACCACTGAGCAAAATCTTGAAACTTAAAACGAATTACACAACGTTTAGGAAATAGGCATTATGCTAAAGGTGTGTTTTAAATACCTGCTCACTTTTATTCTTTATTTAGGTTATGTATTCATCTCTGTTACCCTCAGCTGTAATCTAAACTTCATGTATTGATGACATGAGCGGTTATATAAAGTGCCACGGATGTAGTCACTGGGTCATATTTCGTTACATCTTCGTGGCTCGTGATGAAGCCTAAAAGGGGAGACATGGAGAGAAATGCATAATTGGCGCGCTGATTCATATAGAATAGCAGCGCAGGAGAGCCAATGAATGAGCGCGTTGAGGCCGAGCCAGCAGCAGTAGTACGGAGCGGGTCTGGAGCCCTCTGATTGGACAGCCCTCCCGACCAATCAGGCGGCTCTCTGTGTTTGTTCAGCAGCAGAGGAGTAAACCTACTGAGACAGCCATGGCCCCAGTCTGAGCCACTGGCTAAAGGGCCCACAATACCAACACCCCCTTTGTAGCCTGCTTTACGTGAGCGTGCACACCTAGGCCTATTCATGAGCAAACACAGCAGTGACACAGTAGACTGTCATTTTAGCCCCAAACATACATGCACTTGCAAACTGCAGGGCTGTAGTGGAGGCTAAATCCACCTAAATTCACTTTGCCATCTTTGTGAAATAGAGTCTACCCAACTTTTCAAACGTATACCAATGTTCATAATATATATTCACGGTATATGACTTAGCAGATGGTATCAGACATATATGTAAGTTACATGGAAATATATATTTTTAAGAAAATAAAACTTAAATTAATGCTATTGTGAATGATATCCTAGTATGTTGTTTAGATTGCTGGTTGATCGTTTTGGGGTGAGTTCATAGTTTACCTTGCTTTTTATTTGCCATTCATTACTCATTATATGTGTTAAATTATGCCATTGCGTATGCCTATGCTCACACATGATGCAGAAGTCACAGACTGAAACATAGATCTCATATCTCAAATTATAATAATGAGCTTAATTGCTTACTGTTGCCTGTGCATGTCTATGCCTGTGCACAACACTGTGTGCATTGAACACACAACTTTATATAGCCTAAACTATCAATCTTGAGGGTCTGGAGTTGAATTTGAACTGCACATCAATATTACATGTTACCTTCACTTCTACATGAAATATCCAAAGTAATAGGTTAACATAGTGGTCCTGAAAGTAGGACCTGGAACCCCACAGGGCCTTCGGGGAGGTCCAAAGGTGTTTCCAGCAAAAGACAACAATACTTTCATTCCACTATGAGGCCTATTTAATTTACCAGAAGTCAGCACTATGAGAAAATATATAACAAAGGCTATTATGATCATAGGTTTCACTCTCCCCGTCTACAAAGCTGTTCTCAGATTGGTTAGGTCAGCGTGAACCCATATGTAATTTAAATTAATTTAGGGGTCCTTGGTGTTGAAAAACTTTGGAAAGTCCTGGGTTGACATTCTATCCGCCATTATTCAACAGGTATGGATTTGATTATCCCTGATAATAAGCCCATTATCTGTGGGGTGACCTACGCTATCGGCCTTTGACTGTGATTTACCAATAATCTTATAGACAGTTGCATCATATTTTAGACATGTATGCCACATGTGATTCATTTGGGCTGTGCGTTACATGTGACGCTAGGGGCACTTTTCTGTAGGAGACCCCTCCCTCTTTCAGAGCATGCAGACTCATGCCGGAGGTATATGAGAAAATATTCGCCATATGCATTCAGTCGGCACGGCCGAGGCTTTTTCACTTTTTCAAATTGCCTGAAAGTTGAGGGGGAAATAAGTGGCGTGGCGGCAGTCATCTCGCCCTAAGACGCCCCCTCAATGTAATTTAGTGAGACCACGGGCGAGTCGGGCGTGCTGTTGGACTTTGAATTGTGGATCATAGGCAGGGACTGGCTCCAATCTTGTTGGAGAAGATGGATGCCGTCATTTGGATAGTAGTAGGCTACGTGTCATTCCCATATTGACTGAGGGCCCAAGAAGCGACGCAAGGCCCTCCCTATTCTAGATTCCTCAAATTGAATGTGTCCATATGTATGCAATTTGACAATATAGTGCCATATCATTTATGAATGGCCCCACCCCCTTTCCTCCTACTGTGTCATCCGTACAGCGCACTACCAGCACAGCCGTGCGCACAAGCCCCCGCAATGGGCGTGCGTGAGCGCACTGCCGTTTTACTATTTCTCAGCCGACCAATGAGAATCGAGGCTTTGCAGAGAAAGGCACACGAATGTGATTCTAGTAAAAGATACACTGGGTTCTCACGGAATCCCTTTACGCACACAGCTCGCCAGGTTTTTTCCCAACACCAATCCACGCTTCCCCTCCTTTTTGCTCCACTCCCCTCTGCTGTCCCCACCCCAGATTCCCGTGCAATTTTCCCCAATCCCAAAACACTTAATTGAGCAATTGGGATTCCTCACGTGTGGGGTTGATTTGTAGTTTGAACACGTGGCTCATTCAAAAAAGCCGGAATAGCCGAGGATTTTTTCTCCCCCTTCTTCTTCTTCTAGGTTGTACTCAGAGGCGGGCACCAGCCTTACCGTGTGTGACATTCTCTGTCTCTTTGCCAAGGGGTTTGGAGGAAGACACAAAGTACTTTCTCCTCCTTTTCGCCCAGCCCGCCATCGTTTGGAGACACGAGATTAATAATTGAGAATACATTTTTTTTTTTGCGCGATAGAGCTAGAGGGGCAAGGGAGCGCAAACGCACTGTGAGGTTGCCAGTTTAAATCTATCTGTGGCTCGAACGACCGGGAAGCACGCCACGGCCACTCCGTAGTAGTAGACGCGATTCAGGCGACTCCAAACACTGCACATCCGAGAGAGCAAACTACTATCTCTCCCCCCAGCGTAAAGATTGTCCTTTTCGGCGCAGAACATGAATAAGCTATACATTGGCAACGTGAGCGAAGAGGCGAGCGCGGAGGACTTGGAAACTATCTTTGAGCAGTGGAAGATTCCGCACAGTGGTCCATTTCTTGTCAAAACTGGCTATGCGTTCGTGGATTGCCCGGACGAGAAGGTTGCAATGAAGGCCATTGATGTTCTTTCAGGTGAGGATTTATTTTGTGTGTGTGAGGGGGGAAAGTGGCATTTGAACGACGCCCAAACTGCTGCAATTGTGTGGAGATTGCTTTACTTAAAGGCCCCTATGAGAAATGCATGTAGGGTGGTGTGTGTGTGTGTGTGGGGGGGGGTAGGCAGGCTATCCAAGCATTTCTTTCTCTCCCACAACCTTCACTTGGCCTTTTGACACTGTGGACGCAGATACATGGCTTTCACTGAAACCCTGAGCTCATAATTCCAGTGAGTCTGGCTTGATAAAATGGTCGAGTAAACACACTCATGTGGATGGGAATAACGCGGCTTCCCCATTGTAGGCTGCGCCGTGCAGCGCGCTGTGGACGCCGTGGAGCGAGCCTCACCGTGGGCTCTGTCCCACAGCCCACTGTGACACGAGCAGGAGTGGAGGCTGTGGTGTGTTTCCTCCTCTTGAACTTGCTCTCTTGTCAAGGTTTCAGTGTAGGCCGTCTCCAGTGGCCCTAACTTGTGACAGTGGAGCACACAGTGGAGCCAGTCCGCCCATGCTGACACACCAGGTGGTTTAATTGTGTTGGTCAAATGTAGGCCAACGAAATGAGCCACACGACCATTTGACTTTTCTATATTATTTATTTTGTGTCATGGCTTGTTGTTAAGCCAAAGTTACGCCTGTTCATGTAGGCCACGTAACAATTAGGTTAAACTCGTGTAATTTTACGAATTGGGCTCATGTGTAGCCCATTTTCTGTGTCCTTGTGCTACTCTAGGATCCCCTCACATTTTCAGTAATTTGTCCTGATAATATCGCATTAACCTGAAAATGCCCAGGCCTCTGTCATCTGTACATATGTCTGTGTTTAGGTTTTACTACACTTCATAAAATGATCTGTAAACATGACGACTGTAGGCATTTTCCCAAAGCGAGAGAGCAGGCCTGCTGGGAGACCAGACTATTAGTGGAATTAAAAAATGTTTTATTTGCTTTTCTAGGTAAAGTTGAACTTCATGGAAAAGTTCTCGAAGTGGAGCACTCGGTCCCTAAACGTCAAAGGTAGGTCCACTTTTATTAAATGGTGCTTGGATCAACTCGTGGGGGCTCCAGGTTTTTTTTCTCTCTCCTCCTCCTCCTCCAGCCATTTTCTATAAGTAGCCTATCGTTTTCTCTTTTTAAAAAAAAAGTGATATTTGCTGTGACTTGTGTGTTTTATGTCGTCGGTGAACGCTGATAAATTAATGGGTCTTAAGTATATTTTGGTCAAATGAGATGCCTTTTTTATTTATTTTTATGCGCTGGGGTCATTGGAAAGGGGCGTATGGTATGGTGGTGCGCTCCCTCCCCTCGCCATGACTGTGTGTTGCTCCTAAAACCATTGTGCATATGGTTTTAACCAGTATAGGCCTGTATTCCTCCACTGCCCCGTCCACTGCTCTTTTTTAATTCAAGCCCAGTGCGTGATCCGACGTGAGCTACAACCGCAGGGCGATTTGCTTAGGCTCGGATCTGCTGAATGAAATGTGTGTGGCGTTAGTGCGGGCTGGGTGTGAGGCGCACAGGCCTTGTGGAGTCGTCCATTTGAGAAGGATGTGCCCGTCACTCTCCCTGCCTGCCCTTGCGCTTCCGCCCTCCTCTCCACACATTGTGCTGTTGCATGAGATGGACTCCCAAACGCGACTGGAATGGGAGGTTTGGGGCCCTGGCCACGGAAAACCTCACTTTCAGAGTAGACCCCTGTAGCCACTGGACTGTCGTGTTTCAGTGATGAACGATTTCCATAAGTCTGCCACGATTATATTTTTCTATGTCTTATCTCATCTGTGCGGAAGATGTAACAGATTGGGGGTTATTTGGCACTGTGTGCGTAGATTTTTGGTCCTGGCGCATTTCGGTCATAATTAATCCTTTCTTGGGTTAAATTAAAATGTATCTTTCTTGGTAATTGCTCTAATTGTTTCTGAGAGTCATTACTCGTAATATACGTCTTTGTGTTTGTCAGTGTGAATTTTAATTGAATCTGGTGTTTAACGCAAAGGAATAGGCCACGTTTGAAATAAGAAAACCCAGGTGGAAC
>OMLI01059797.1:0-19684 GCA_900302605.1 Rondeletia loricata
GCGTGAACTATCCTTTTATGTACCCCACAATGACTTGTTTATGTTGAAAAATACTGTTGTATGGTCTGTTTTGATATGTCTGCTAAGTTTGGGGACAGTTGCAACAACTTGTTGCAACTGTCCCCAACCCTATCAGCCATGACAGAACATCATGTGCTAGCTAGACACACTGACCTTGACACATGCTAACCATGTCACTTAGAAGTCAACAAAACAATGATTCAAACTAAGTAAGTTTTGATTAATTCATACAAAAGGTCAGGACAGTATGACAAAAATACAGCTCATGAAAAAAAATACTTTCATACCTCCAAAACAAGTTTTTTCAATAAATGCAGCAGCAGATGTTGAATGTGTCTTCTGTCTTCCTGGTAGGGGGAGGGTCTAACTGAGCATGTGCAGTATGAGTGTCATCACTCTAGCATGTTTCTGATTGGAGGAATAAGACTTGTTGCAACCGTCCCATGTTGCAACCGTCCCCAGTCTCCCCTACCAGTTAGGAGATGGCATCACTTTTATATGATGGCACCAACAACAGCGTTAGCTTTTGTCTTAAGGAAAACCAGGAATACATGTATTTTAACTTTATTAACCGTCTTCATCATCTAATCACCTAAACTCTGCTGGCCTGTCTCCCCTCATCTGAGGCTGATCCTCCTGCCTCCATCTGGCTCTGTTAAATAGAGCAGTGCATTCAGAAGTTACAGGATTGAGACTTTTTAAATGACTATATTCAGATTAACTCAAAGATAATATGTGATACACCACTGAAACATATTTAGCTAACGTTACAGTCAATCAAACAACGATAGATAGCTACATATTCCTTCACTCTCCTTGCCATGCTAGGTATCAAGCAAACTTTAGACTATAGTCATTTCAGTTACAAAGATGGATAATGTGAAAATGACATAATGACATTTATCTCTGTTTACAAGTTAAATTCACTTGAACACATTGTTTTATCACTCACACTGGGTCGAAAATATGACAGAATGTCTAGTTTCTTCTTTCCCAACATTTTCACAACACAACTTCCCAGCCTCAGATTAAACTGTCTGCACCTGTCATATGATTATGCATTTGTTTAATTTGGCCCGGCTTCCCGGTTGGGTGGAGTTTTCCGTTTTTAAGCACTGTGATTGGCCCGAAGGTCCAAACACCGCCCAGCCGGCAAACTTTGGTGTAAAAGACCAACCGAACCAGTTGTTTATTAAATTTACAACCACCGGTACTGCTCTGTATTTATTTTTTCAGAACCGGAGAACGCGTGTACCGTCGTCAAATTCACTTCCGGTGCGTTCCGGCCCAATGACACCCCTGGAAATAAGTGCAGATGTGCAGGAACTCCAAGGTATTCAAAGTAGTAGAGTAGTGTTGAGAGTGCAAATCCACTGTATATGAAGCAGTCCCGTTCTGCTTATATAGTAGCAGGCAGCTTGCATTTCTATGGCTACAGTGTCAAGCTGTGAAGGCACCTGATCCTCTGTGTGTGGATTCTGC
The DNA here is from genome assembly GCA_900302605.1 of Rondeletia loricata. NCBI lineage: Eukaryota > Metazoa > Chordata > Actinopteri > Beryciformes > Rondeletiidae > Rondeletia > Rondeletia loricata. The sequence goes on from OMLI01059797.1 coordinate 1,504, forward strand.
AGGGACTGGATGCAGTTGAGCAGTGGAGAGGAGCTGACATGCACCTTTATCACATGGCTTAAGGAGACTAAGGCTGAGGAGAAGACAGGGCTGGTGATGAATGGGCTACGGGCCTTGCCTCCCCTCTTCCTTTTGACAGAGCTGCTGTAATCTGTTACAGAGCTGCCGTTGCCTCCATTAACTTCTGACACATGCACACCTGCACACTCACTGCCACTGACCTTCCACTCCTCTGCATTCAATCCCGTTCATTCAGACTCGGAGCAGGGGGACAAGACAGACCGAAGCTAAACATTTGAATGCGTTTATAGGGAATGCATGGTGCTCTCTTCACATGATGTCAGTCACAAGCCCAGGACCAGAATTGAACCCTCCTCTCAACCTCCAGTTTCCCCTTTGACTTCCACAATAAAATGAGACAAAAGAAAATGCCTCCTCTGTATTTTGTTGTTGTTTTTTAGAAACCTCTGATGCTGAACCCAAATATCATCTTAGTGAATCATCTATTCTTCCCTATGCTTAAGTATTCTGAGGTAAAGTCCAACCTACACTCTAAAATCCCCTTAAGATGTATGGAAGACATAAAATCTGAGTTGTTTGAATTATAGGCAGAAACAAATATTATTCAAAACCTGTAACTACAACCTAAAGATTAAGTCTGAATAATATGTAATATGAAATGTTGAAAACATTTTGTACAGTAAGGCAATTTCACCCAAATGAAACAAGAAAACTAGATTGCAAACGAGTTATTAAAATTTTACACATTCAAAAAAAGTTTGAGAATGTAATTTCCATTTTGACAGAAGAGAGTCAATTTAATGAATCTAAAACAACAATAGAAAATAGAGTTCATTTAAAATAGTTTTGAAAAAGGTTTGAACACCGTTTTGAGCAACTTCATACATCTTATAATCATACATTCCAGTTAATGAAAATTGCCTTCTCTGGTGTAAAGTCTCATGTAAAACAATATCTATAAAACATTCAGAGTATGAAATAGTTACCTATTGTCTATTTTGACTGTCTACTTTGAATCTATTCCCTGCTGTTAGTAAGCCAGTGTGCCCGCGGGGTCTAGTTAGCTTACAATGAGTGGGGAATAGGAAGAAAATCTAATAGCAGTCAACACTCAATGGCCTTTAAGTACTTTATTAATGGGATCGGGAGCATATCCATCACTCATACAGAATGGCAAAAGGGTCAAGGAGACAACCATCAGCAAGATCTATGTAGTGAATCTACAGAAACCTCAAAATGATTTAGCTGTGGTGGACTTTTATTTTGAAATTCACCTTCATCGTATTACATAGATATGTGATAAAGCTGCTTTATTATGAAGCATGTCAAAAATCTGTTATAACTAGTCTATAACCCATTGTAAAGCAATTACTATCAACTATCATCGATTGTACCCTCTTTGTGGAGTTACATTAGCAGCATAATCTTGCGTTGATCAGCAGAGGTTTGCAGTTCAAGGCTCAGTAAGAGCAGCTGATGCTCATACTGATGCTACTAACTTGCTGCTACACTAACAACTCTATGGTGCGTAAAGGGAAGTAAGTAACGTTTTTACTGCCCCCATAGCACAGAATGACCATAATATATTTGCAGGAGGTTGATAGGGTTGTTGATCAATACCAATGACTCAACGTTTACTTCATTAGGTCCCCCCCCCATAGTCCCCAATGCATTTACAACTGCACAACAGTGGAGGACGGTGCTATGAGCCAGTTGCCAGCATCTCATGAAATGTAATCTATGAAGGCTAAAAAGCCTCGTTCTCGCGCCTAAAAACCACATGACAAAGCGATATTATCATCAGTATTTTGCATTGTGATATACACCTCTAGATGTTTCTGCTGGATCTCTGCTCTAATTGGCTAGCTTACTCATCTCCATTGTGAAAATGTGACCTTACTGTTTACAGTCTACTGTACCTCAAGGGGACGGGATTTGGGGGGGAGACAAGTTCTGCCGCCAACGTTGTTGCGATTTCCTACTGGTCACTGATGAAGGTCATATATTAATTCATATCCCTTTAAGTAGGGCTGAAACTGGGCCATATTATTGTCACAAATGTAGAGCTATATCCTTGATCCCTGTATTCATGACTATTCAAAGGGTTTGAATATACACAGGACCACCATGATGACATGTGAATACTATTCTATTGACACACCCATTGATGCCTTGTAATGAAAATAAATTAAAAGGGGACACTTGTGGGTGGCAGGTGGAAAATGGTGATGACAATATAATTTGGGAGTACAAAACAGGATTTTATTGTTAGGCTTTAGGAGAAAATGCCATTTAATAGATGCATACAATTATGACAGCATTGAGGTATTCAATAAATTTAGCTGTGATGTTTCCCGTGTAATTACATTATGAAAGTACACAGAATCAGCTGATCTACTCCCCCACCAGGTTAACCTAATCCCCAAAGCCTATAGAGGAAGTCAATCATGGCCAGTAGTTGCAACAGATCCAGGTTACAAAGGCCAGTACCTGCTTTTATTTCAAGACGTAAATGGAATTAACCGGAATATGAACTTGGGTTGTTGAACTCATTCTGTTCCAGACAACACACTAACACAAGTTTAGGCATCCCAGGGAGCTGATTCGCTGATATAAAGCCATTATAATCCCAATTAGGGATAACAAAATAAAAAAAATAACTCATTTTCACCAACATTCACAAAAAGCTGGATGGAAGTGTTTATATACTGAATCCTATGTTGACCTTTTCGTAACTTCATGTCAAATTCAGGATTGTTGACCATATACATTTTGAGTAAATTCACATATTCTTGAAGATTTACAAGCGTTTGCATCTCTTAGCTCATCATAAGTCAAAATGGAAGTTGAATTTATTCCAGTACAAACCTAAAACATGTAAACAAACCTTTTATGTCATGCTCAGCTCTCATGCGCTGTACATCAGAGATGGAGTTACCATATGTCAAAAGGTAAGTTATGATCGTGTTACAGCACTGGATTTTTATATGACATTTATCATTTTCCTGTTAGTGTTGTGTAAAGTATTTCATACATTACACATTCATAAACGTGATTCAACTATATATTGATTGAACTACATCGTGCTGCTATAGAACGAGGCGAGAACGCTCATCCAAATCACTCTTACACAAGAGGAAAACAAACATAAACATGACACATTTTTACGTGGTGGACAGAAATATTGATATATGAGGTTTTAATAGTCATGGTAAATGTACACATAAAGATGACGGACATGTCTATCCCACAGTGTTTCAGCCACCGGCCACATGGAAACACTGATAAGGACTTGAAAATCAATAGGCCACCCAATGTTTTATGATCTTTGTGCAGCAGGAGTGCTTATGCAGCATCTGGCCTCTGACCCTCGAGTGAATTTCCAACACTTGCTTTCTGTTATTGTCTTTTATGTAGTCCACAAACCCTTTAGGCCAAACATCACTGGACATCAGAGGTCACTAAGTATCATTCACTTTTATTTTTTCACCCCATCCAATTTTACTGGAATCCAATCACAGGCCTAGAGCAAGCTGGATCCACCCCTAAGGGGGGTGGTGTACAAGAACTCATAACAACCTTAGCATCCTATAATGAATCGTTGCCTCTAACAATGTTGTGCGCTTCCTCGCTGTAGCAACAAAGGTGAGAGTTCATTTGTTTTCATGAGGTGTGTCCAGAGGAGGAGGAAGACAAATTGCAGCGCTGTGTGGCGGTGCTATTTGGCTGAATGCCTCGTCCTGCTGAAGCGTCCCCAGAGTGTCCTGCTTCTGGCGTCAGGGAGGGCAGAGGGGGTATCAGCTCCTGCCCACACAATCAAAATATAACATGCAGCATGCCTTTCAGTGGCTGCTCAAGTAACTTGGTAATCCAACACCTCAGTGTTGCACAGATCATTAAGGTCATGCTCTGATCTTCGAGACGCAACAAACAATTCGTCTTGGCAGTATGATTTGGCTGTTTCATTGTGACAGATTTAGCTGGGCAGCATTTGACAGGACGGACACACTTTGAGTCTAGGCAGGAGTGTAAATCTTCAGTTCTGTCCTTTGAATAAATCTTTCACGCTCTGGCTTGTCTAACTCCTTTAAGAATCGGTCATTTTGTTTAGTTGACCCCTCATTTGTGGCCAGTGTTGACTTGACTGATTGGCTCCTCATTTCGTGAGCCCTTAGAAATAGGCACTTAATTGGCTTTAGTTTTGCTTTGCACTGCAGCCCTTTAGTAATTCAACACTGAATGTGGTTGGATGCTTTATGAAACTGTTCTAATACAGTAAGCTATTTGGAAATGAAAGAGTGAATTGATATGTCCTGTAACCATACACAGCATAGGGGTGTCTGCAGTATAAGGGCATGATGCAATATTCTTCATGCTTGGTGTTCTCTTGGAGAAGTGTTTTTTTCTCTTGTCACATGAAGGCCTAGACTTTTATGGAAATAAGGAACCCTGCCACAGGGTGTACATGTTGAATGAGGCACTAGATAGAGTCAATCTATATTTGCTATTCATCATCTTTTTTTCTTGTCCTGTTTTAAGTTCCAATTTCAACTTTCTTCGGTTCTGCCTTTCATCTCGCCTGGAGTTGCTGCAATTTACACTTTGTCTTTCAATTCATTCCCATCTGATGTAGTGCCTGGTTATCAGTTCGCCTCATGCCTTTCCTCACTCAGACTTCTAAAAGGTTGTTGGGTGACTCACAGGGGCATTCACTTCGGTGAATATGAGGCAAAAGCCTTTTTCTATCACCCACCAAAACACCCTCCTCTTTATTTAATGTCTGCACACACACATTCCATTTCATCTCAAACAAGAAGTAGGGAGAATGTTCCCTCTGTTGACATCATAAATCTGGACTAGATTAAAAGTGGTTCTATGTTCTCATCTGTCACCTGTGGAGGAGTAAACATTTGAGACAAAAAAGGTGTACCCCACTGACCCGCATATTCCTGTTCAACTACTGCCATCTGCTGTACATGACAGTCACAGCCTTTTTCCTTTCACTACTCAATTACAGCTCCAGGATATGTGCAGTGGCTCAGTGATCAGTAGCTCTTGTATGCAGAATCAACAAGCATGAAATATAGATTGCAGCAATTACTGCACAAACTAACTAGACCTCAGGCATAGTGTTCAGAGAAATACCTTAGCTACAGCATACATGTAGCAACCAGGACTTTGGCTGGAAGAGGACGATGAAAAAACAAACAGCCCTTATTATGTCCATTTACTGTGTCAGGGCAATGTAATTTGTTAGTGTGAAACAGAATGAGAAGGGACATGCCCTGTAATGGTATAAGAAAGACAGCTCATTGGGGCATTGGCTTCTCTGGGGTAGTGCAGAGATGTTGCTTTACGCCTGGTAAAATCCCACAACAAATGGTAAGCAGTGGGGACACAATATGTTTATTCTGGGGGAAATTCAAAAACTCATATAGCAAATGACACTAGCACATCCCCTTTTTCAAGAGTGACAAGAAATGCCTCTTTTCACAAATCAGGGTCTCAAGGAGAAGACAATATAAATTTTCAATTTATATTCTGTCTATCACAGAAATAGGACCTGAGTGGCACAGCAATATTGTGGGGATACATGAATCAGAATAACGGTGCTCTGTAAAACTAAAAGTGTCTGAGAATGTCATTTATTGTGCCTGTAAATGGAATGCTTAATGATGAACAGATTATGTGCTTATGAAATTGATCATCATAATTGCTAAATCACCCATTTAAAATGCTATTTAGTAAGCTTGATGGCTTAGCTTGATATTGTTAATATGATAGTAAAACCCTTTATCTTTGCTTTAATTAATACCTATCATTATGAGTCAACTCTAATGGGAGGAAGAAACTGACCCAATCCCCCGGGAATTTAGGATCTACCACTACTGTATTTACTGTATTTACCTGTGTGTTTAAGGTGTGTATGTACGTTTGGGGTGAAAGAACAGGTCAACATGGCCAGGATCTCATCTAACACTGTCAAATCTCTAGTACAGCTAGCTGTCTGACACCAACATGGCATTTCTGGCACCTCCTCTTCTTGGGACTTAAACCCTCTAGCCTGGATTTGCTCTCATTCCCCCATCCCAGACTTCATACAAAGCTTGCTGACCTTTGACCTCCCATACGTACGGTACATGCACTTTCTGACATCTTAACATTCTACATCTGCTGCCGCTGCCTCTGTATCTGAAAATATAAATGGCACTTGTATCAGAGAGGTTAATGGCCAGCTGTGAATGGCAGATTGAAAAGAATCTGTGTTATTCATCGGGTGTGGAGGTCTGTCAGCACTGGAAAACCTACATCTACCTACCATCTACACGACAGGTAACAGATATTACCCTGACATGTAACAAGGCCTAAAACTCTACACCGTGTGCCACAACCACAAAACATATATAACCTCATACAGTGCGTTTTGAAAATAAAACCTTGAGCAATACTGATTATACTTTTACAGAAAGTCATCAGTTTGAACTTTGCTCCTTGCCAGATTTTTCAGGCCCCCAGATATAATCAAATTACCTGACTCATGCCAGCCCCAAGATTGAATGAACAAGCACCTGCTGTGCCAGTCTGGGAAGGGGACAGAGCTGGCAGCTTGTAGATTAAATAAAGCTGGCTAGTCAGTGCCAACGTAATGGCTTCTCAAACCAGAGTTAAATGTAATACTGATTCTATGCCAGCGTTGCTTTGTTGGATAGCTCTCTCTGGGGTATTGAGGGGGAAGACTATTGCCGATGCACAGTGCCTGCACAGAGCATGCACTGCATGTAGGGCTCCATCTGAGACCGTCTCAGTTCTGGGTCCACAGGGCCCCCAACATATCTGCCTCACTTGCAGTTGTGCACCACACAAGCAGCAGACAAGACAAGAATATAGCATAGCCTAATGGAAATGAAAAGGAAGTAGTCAAGAATTTCTTACTGTAGGAATTTGGATTATATTGTTACATTAAACAGAGCCATGTTCAGGCCATGCTGTATCTCAACATTTCAGACAGGTTAGCATTCAGTACGGACTAATGTCTCACTTGCCTATACATGGGGAATGTTGTCTATCGTACTTTCAGAAATCTCAAAGTTTTGCCTTTGATTTATAGTGAGCCACACACAATTCAAACATTTGAATTTCTAAAGCTATTTTTATTCTATTTGTACCCAATGCTCTCATTTGGCTGGGTCATGGTCATGAGACACTATGACTCATTTTTAGGGATTCCTAATTTAGTGATGGCTGATTTAAGTCACATTTACATCAAATGTAAATTCAGATTAACATTTATTTTTTTAAACGCAGGGAAGGTTATTTATATTCAGACCTGTTCTTTGCAGATATTAAACTCTGCATTGGCAGCTCATCAGAAATATATAAAAAGCCCCTCTCCAGTATCTGCTCCCTGGGTTGCCAAGTTTTTGTCTTTGGAAATTTGGGGGAATGGGGTGTTCACTGCATCCCACGCATCCCCTCTAAAAAAAAGCACTTGCTCTTAATACTAAAATTTTAACTGGATTTAGGCTACTTGCAGTTGGCTTATTGCAGTAAGATTGCAATGAAGGCTTATAGGAAGATTGGGACCATCTGTTTTTTTTAACAACTTCTATGAAAACATCAACTACTCATATGTATATTTTTTCATTTGCAACTCTAATAGGCTTGCCTTCCATTTAACCAGAACTAATAGTCTACATTTTCTAGTTTCTAGTGTGCGTGCGTGCGTGCGTGCGTGCGTGCGTGCGTGCGTGTGTGTGTGTGTATGTGTCTGCACGCATGTGTCTGTGTGCGTGTTTGTTTGTGTGTGTATGGTGTGTGGGTGCCCATAACATTAAAGCCTACACCCACAGCTCCTTTCTGTGGTATTTGTCATAAGTTTACAAGATTGTCCAAACGGCCTTAGACCAGTCCACAGTCCATCTACTGTTTCGGAGCTCATTTGTTTTTCCTAAAGTTGAGCATGTTGCGGCGTGAAGTGGACAGCAAATGAATGGGCACAAGGAGGGAGGGATGCTGGTGACGTGGCCTGACCGTAGAAACGTCCCACTTACAGTAACCGTGTCAGAGTGACAGTGGTGGTCGGGGACGTGTGGTGGGGGAGCTTGCCACCACAGGAGACACAGGAGTCACTCTCAGAGGACAACAGAGGGTGTGTGTGTGTGTGTGTGGGTGGGTGGGTGGCGTGGGGGATCAGTGCCCTATGAGATCCGTCAGAACCAGGCATTGGTCCAGCCGGTCCACCTTCCTCGCTCATACACACATTTTACACACAAGCACAAGCACACACACACTTGCAGTGGAAGGCCACATGCAAAGAGACAGGTCACTTATGCATCGCCATCCTCTTCACGATCCTCACTCACACCTTGTTCTCTTTATCCCTCTCTTCTCTCTGTCCCACCCTCTTTCTCCCTATATTTATTTATTTATTAATTTCTTTGTCTCTCTTTTTTGTTTCTTTGATGAGGTGTGTGTAATGCCTCGGTGATATGTTTGCATGAAATCTAGCACCTGTTAGGACCATTGGGATTTGTTTTTTAAAAGTCTCTACCGCCCTAACAGTGAACTCACTTCAGTCCAGATGACATTGAGGGATGTCTATCCAACATGCGAATATTTTCATCAACATAATTCTGGCATCCCTTTCTTGTAAGGATAATGCTGTGTGTGTGTGTGTGTGTGTGTGTGTGTGTATCCAGAGAAGAGGCAGATGAAGAGGCGTCAGACATATTAACTGACAGATGGAGGTTGATCCAACTCATTTATTACCCCAGAGGAGAATGCCACAGCGAGATTGGGCTTCATTAATTTCAGATTTAGTTTTCATTTCAAGCTGTTGCGCCCTGAGATAAATAAAATGGCGCATTATGTTTTTGCCAAGATATTTCTTTTTTGTTTTCCTCCAATAGAAAGAGTGAAAAGAGGGGAGGCATAAGTTCCATGTGGCTGGGGTAGTATATAAATACAGGCTCGCCTAGAGGAAAATAACACCTCAACGGTTGATGAGGTGAAATGGGATGACTGTAATTTCTCAGCTCAGCTTTAAAGGCTCCCACACAGATGGCTCATTTATCCCTGGGAGTCCTCGGGCACACATAGCAGGGAAACTTTTTCTCCAGTTATTCTAACATAGCGTGTTCACTCCCTGCAATTTAACTCATCTCTTTCTTTCTCTCTTTGTCTCCATTTTCCTTGCAGCCTATTCTCCTGAGGAGCTGACGGGGCACACTGTGGAGGATGAGGAGGCGGAAGAAGAGGACCTGGCCTCGGTCCCTCAGGATGACCATCCCATGAAAGACGAGTTTGTGGAGCACAGTACAGGGCCTGCCAAGGAGCCTGCATGTGACCAGGAATCAGCCGGGGCCGCAGAGCTCTCGGGACAAGAGATGGACAGCGAGTCACATGTGAGCGAGGCTAGCGACCGTCTCTCAGACTTTGAGAGCCCCTCTAGGAAAGCAGAGGCCAACTTGGTCACAGCACCTCTAAATGGTGGCACAGAGACACAGCCCATAGGCATGGACACCCTGGAACAAATGAAGGTTATCTACTCGAGCTTCCTGACCAGCCCCTTCTGGTCACCTCTGAACTTTAATCCCACACCGACACCGACACAGGCACAGTCCTCGGCTTCTGCGGAGAAACCAGCTCGCAGCAACAGCACTAGTAGCAGTAGTAGCTGCAGCAGCAGTAGCTATGACTGGCACCAGTCTGCAGTAGCAAAGACACTACAACAGCATCCTCCCCAGAGCCACCACCCTGCTCACTCTGAGCCCAGCCTCTTTAGTACAGTCCAGCTCCACAGGCAAAACCCAAGGCTGTTTGGCTCCATCTTCACTGGGGCCAGTAAGTTCCGCTGTAAGGGCTGCAGTGCTGCTTATGACACCCTGGTGGAGCTGACAGTTCACATGAATGATACAGGCCACTACCGCGACGACAACTATGACAGGGCTGGCAGTGGCTCAAAGCGCTGGTCCAAGCCCCGTAAGCGGTCCCTGATGGAGATGGAGGGGAAGGAGGATGCCCAGAAAGTTCTGAAGTGCATGTATTGTGGCCACTCCTTCGAGTCCCTCCAGGACCTCAGCGTCCACATGATCAAGACTAAACACTACCAGAAAGTGCCTCTGAAGGAGCCCATGGTCCCTGTGTCAGCCAAAATCATGTCTTCTAAGAAAAGGGGACTTGTGGGGTTGGACTTCACTGCCTCCCCACGTTCTAGAGAAGCGACCCCCAAAGTTAAGCACCCACATGCTGACCTGAGTGAACCCTCACAGAAAGCTTCCTCCAACCCCTACACCACCCCTAATAACCGCTACGGCCACCAGAATGGTGCTAGCTATGCTTGGCAGTTTGAGTCCAACAAATTCCAGATCCTCAAGTGTATGGAGTGTGGGAGCTCCCATAACACACTGCAGGAACTGAGAACCCACATGATGGTGACAGGACACTTCCTGAGGATGACCAGCTCTGTAGGGAAGAGAGTCAAGCCCCTTCCCGAGGCCACCTCTCCCAGCCCTGGGAGAGTCACCACCCCTACTGAAGAGAGGGTGCAGTCTGTTCCACTCGCCCCCTCCACCTTCTCTTCTCCACCACTTCCTTCCACCGCAACTCCACCCGCCACCTCCCCTCCTCTCAAAGAGATAAAAAAGGAGGAGGTTGAGGAGGAGTGCACAAAGGGAGATGCTGTCGGAAATGAAAAGCAGGTGGCAAATGGAGACGAAATGGAGGAGGATGCTGAGAAGGAGGAAAAGTTTGACATCTCAAAGTATAACTATCTGACTGAAGAGGACCTGAAGGAGAACCCTAAAGGAGGCTTGGACATCCTCAAATCCCTGGAGAACACTGTGACGTCAGCCATCAACAAGGCCCAGAGTGGGAATCCCAGCTGGGGGGGCTACCCTAGCATCCATGCGGCCTACCAGTTCCCCAATGCCCTCAAGCTCCCCCAGGGCAGCATGGAGAAGAACTCCCCAATGAAGTTCATGTTCAGCGGAGGGGATGGAGTGCTGTCCTCGCTCGCCAAGAACCAGCCCCTCATCTCCCCACCCCTTACCCAGTCCTCTCCCCTCCCCAACAACAACTTCCAGGCGATGGAGGATTTAGTGAAAAAAGTGACTGAGAAAGTAGCCAACGTGGAGCAAAGGGTGAGGCAGTTGTCCCCTAAAAGAGAGACGCATCTCTCCCCCTGTAGTAGCGAAGCTGCAGAATCAACTAAGGGAGGAGAAGCTGACTCACCTCGAGAATGGAGGGCAGTAACCCCAGCCAATAGCGACAGGGGAAGCCATAGCGACAGGGCGTCCCCGGCAACAGAACCCAAGAGAGAGACAGCCGTCAAATCCCCGCTGGTCTCCGCTCTGAGATGCAGCACCACCATCATCACTGGCCACCCTCCTCCAGAGCAGCCCTTTGTCAACCCTCTAAGTGCTCTTCAGTCGGTAATGAACATTCATCTGGGGAAAGCAGCCAAGCCCTCCTTGCCAAACCAAGATCCCCTGAGCCTCCTCTCCAGGCTGAGCCAGAGCATGGCTGAGAGGGCTGCTGTGGCTGCTCCTCCCATACAGACCAAAAAGTCTGAAACTGTGGTAGACCATAGTTTCTGCCAGCCCAGTGATGACCAGCCTATGGACCTGACAAAAGGGAAGAGTGATAGAAGGGGCTCTGTAGGCTCTGCCCCCCTAACCCCCTCATCCACAGCCTCTTCCATCTCCCCTTCCTCTCTTGTAACCCCTGCTAAGCTAACAGTGGTCTCTCCCTACACATCCACCAGCCCTCTACATGAGAACGCATTGTCTGATATCTCAGACATGTTGAGGAACCTGACACAGTCCCACCATGTCCCAAAGCCTCCCTCACGTTCTCGGATCACAGACAGGGCTGAGGTGGTGGGCTCTACCCAAGAGGATGCTGAGGGGTCCGTGCATGGCCACAAACGCAAGGGCCGTCATTCCAACTGGAACCCCCAGCACCTGCTCCTTCTGCAGGCCCACTTTGCCTCTAGCCTAAGGCAGACATCAGAGGGGAAGTACATCATCAATGACCTTAGCCCACAGGAAAGGATGCATGTGTCACGTTTCACAGGCCTGTCCATGACCACCATCAGCCACTGGCTGGCTAACGTCAAGTACCAGCTAAGGAGAACTGGCAGAACCAAGTTCCTCAAGAACCTGGATTCCGGTCAGCCCATATTCTACTGCAGTGACTGTGCGTCGCAGATCCGGTCCCCAGCAGCATATATATGTCACCTGGAGGCCCACCTGGGGTTCAGAATTAGGGACCTGGCCAAGCTGTCCCCCAAACAGACTGTTAGGGACTCCCAGACTCTGACTGAGAAACTAGTGCCCCTGGAGTCCTTCCTCTCTCCACAATCACAAGATGACTGCAATAGTAATGGGGCAGTGTACCGCTGCCAGCTCTGTGTCCGTAAATTTGCCAGTAAGCACGCCATCAAGCTCCACCTCAGCAAGAGCCATGGGAAGTCTCCAGAGGACCATCTGCTGTATGTGTGCGAACTGGAGAAACACTAAATAATTCTCAGCAGTGGACATACTGGAAAACATATGTAGAATGACAAAAAATAGAAACAGAGAATATTTGAAAAGTGTGATAATGCACAAAGATGAGCTACTGTTAAAAATGTCAGCACAAGGTGTTTACATCTATTTGGCCTATAAACGTTTCTGATTTCTCTGCATTTCAAAAGACATTTATTTGACATGTCAAGGGTGTTTCAAAATGTACTGTAGGTCAAAGATATTCAGCCCATTAAGGGATAGTTCAGCAGAAAGGGTCATTGGTTTTTGTTGTTACCCTCACTATGTACACTATTGGTAAGGAAACAAACAACAACAATGGACATCATTTCATGATCATGGTGAATCTCTTGACTAGAAGGTCAGCTAGTAACTTGAAATGTATCAATTTTATTGTATTTATTTTCTATTTTTGTGAGTTTGGTTTTGATTTGCTGGTAGACTGCATGATCAACAAGTTTTACTATTAAGTTTGTACAGTCCTGTCCCGATTTTAAAATGCCCTTTGAAATTGGTCAACTTTTTAACACTTAAAAAACAGCCAAATGCCTGGGAAAGCTCCTTAGAAGAATCTGCCAAAAAGTAAGACAATTTCATCACTTCTTTGTATAGTTTTCTCTGTACAGCTTATTGATTTTCTTGCCGATTGTAAAAGCTGCCTCGTTCTTTATCATTGAGTAAGGGGCACTTAAAATCCAGGTATGTGTAAAAATGTACATACAGTATATAAGCTTACAACTTGCTGTTTAAATTATGCATACTTGTTATATTTCCTAATTTAAGAGGACTATGACTATCCACTGGTGCAGAGCCTTTGAAGAAGACAAAAATGTCATTGTTTTGCACAATAGTTTTATAAATGTTATTTGATAAAAAACAATACAAATATGTTAATGCCTTGTGCTTCTATGATTAAATTGACTTAACTGCTGCATAAAACCACTGTGTTTTCTTTCATATTTCCCAATCAGAGAAATGCCTTTTGTTTATTTTCTTTTAATTCCAACCCAGACAGATGAAGTTTGTAGGTCAGGGTTTGTTATGAATCTTCAATAGAGAAAGAACAGAAAGAAAGGAGCAATATTTCAAAGCAGTTTGATAACTTTGACTAACTCTAGCAAATACTTTTAATGCATGAAGAGAGATAACTGGCCGAAATGTAATATCCAAAATATTATTATTGCATCAAAATTATTTTATCACCTGGCTTACTGAAAAAAATCATGCTTCTGTGGGTGGGGGTGGGGGGGGAGTAGCCCTCCCAGTTCTTGTCGTGACAATCCCACAATATTATGACTAAGCATTTACAAATCAGCTGACACAATCCTAGAATCACCACAAGCCTGCATCTGCAGAAACACTATGAACTGAACTGATGAACCCTCAGCTTTTTTCTGCATTGTCTTCACAACCACAGTTTGTCTAGATATTCCTGGTGATTTCTGTGTTGTGGCGTTCTAGCACGGTGGACTCGAGAGGAGCGAGTGGTGCCACTGCCTGCAAGGCGTCTGGCAGGTGGTGTGTGCTGCATGTAAACCACCAGATGTTTCTGAAACGAGCCACTGGAGGAGGAGGAGAAGGAGGGGGAGGCAGGCTGCAACAGCAGGCAGAGTGGGCTGATTACCACGGGGGCTTGGATGCCATCAGGAGCCCTGGGCACAGACAGCAGATCTGGCACACACCTGGACTCCAAGGCTGTCCCTTGGAAAAAATAAAGCGGATCCTATATACGCGCGTTGAGACAAGCTGACAGTGGTGCAGAATGCACAGACAGGTGCTATTCCATCAGAGCAGGCCTTTGGATCTAACAATATTACTGGCAGGTGTTGATGCTATCAGACTAGTCACAATTCAGGCTCAGTGCCATATAATGAGAAATGTTGACAGCCTTTTAAACTTAACGGGAAAGGTATTTAGATTTTTTTAGTCAGTGTGCAATACGCAGGCCTACCACATCACACACTTACACACATACACACACACACACACACACACACATTTACTTGACAGATTTGGTACCATCTACCTTTGTCTTATTTGAAGATGCCTGGGGACACTATGTTCTTTCTGTTTGATGTTACCAGGCTGGGCTTGTCATGACTGACTGACTGAGTGACTTGGTCTGGGAAGTTATCTGGTTACTATGGTGACGGCCATTTGCCCAGCCTCTAACCCTGCTCGCTCACTCAACGGAGGACAGCTCGAGAGCAGCACACCCATTTACTCTCTTAAATCTCATCATCTCGCTTCAGTTCCTCCCACCCGGGAACAGATTAATTAACACACACACACTGTGTCCTGACCCCGTCTTCTCACACAAACTCATTACCGCCTCAGACTTGCTCCCAGCCCTCCGACGTTTAGGATACATTGGTCCAACGTTGCGGGAGAACCCAGTGATGACTCACATCTGACAAGCAGAATAAAGCCCTTAACAAAGGATGATAATTGAAAGATGGGATTCAGACCGGTAGCCATTGATAATGCAAATGAAAAAGCCTGAACTGCCTTATTGAATATCTTGTGAGTTTTCAAGGCTTATTCATTCTTGAGATATAGATAGACATGGACAATGCAGGGTTTTTTTTCTTCTTCTCTGACTGTATGTTTTGATGGAATGGTTTAGGCTTAGTGATGGTTGGGGGCATTAATGAGATAGTTGACACTTTGGGGGTTAATGAGGGGCTGGAGGGAGAGGACTAAATGATTGGACTTCTGCTTGGATGAGCATTATAGAGACTGCTAGAGGAGAGCACTGTGGAAGCTGTGGATCTGCTGTAGCCAATTATTTAGAATGAAGAAGAAGAAAAAAACAGAACTCCTCTAGATTGTATTTTTCTAAGATAATAAAGGGGAGATTAGATGTGTTATCCATTGTTCTTTTGTCTTCAGTATCCTTGAGGGCTGGGTAGTTAGACGCTGCTTTGCCTCAATGCTCCTAAAACAAAGTCGGCAGTGAAGGGGGAAGAAAGGAGGCGGACAGGACAGGGATAGGGTAGGAGGAGAACGAGTCCCCCCTCTCCACCACTCCACAGATCTCCCATCAGCTCTTGTCATCCCTCTAATGAATATCAGTTAAATTGCTCTGTGGATCTGAGGAGTTTGGATGTCAATGTGATTTGTGTGAGTGTGGCGGATGGAGGGGCCTAGACTAATGAAAGGCGAGCCCAGCCTGACAGAGTGATGAGCATCAAGCCCATCAGACCAATCACACAAGAGTGGCTGACAGCACCGACAGACAGACAGCTGAGGAGGAGAGGCTTTGTATTTAGGAAAACAAAATGGCTGCTGGATGTCTTTAGAGCATATCGATAAATATTGCATCTGTCTTAGTGTACTGGTACAGCTATGTAAACTGATATAGGCCTACCGTGTCACACACAAGAACGTGGATCTGAAAATCCATAAATTGTGATTTCAGTAAGATTTATAGAGGCCAAACTGTCTTTAACTCTCTCCTGTTGTAATACCTCACAAAGTCAAGGAGAAAGTCTTCAAAAATGTCAACAGGCTAAGAGGATAAAAGAGGTTTATTGGTATTAAAAAGGAACAACAAAACAAATGCTCCTCTCAGTATATCCGAGCTGACATGTCATTTGTTTATCGACTATGTCACAGCCCACTAATGACCTTTGAGTCTCTCTAAACCCATCGCGTGTTAGGATGGAAGACAATGTAAGAAGTGTTGTCTGTTCACGCTGCCTCCATACCAACGGTGACATGATGCCTTCTGACAGCAGCGAAGGAGTCATGGGTAGAGCCGAGTTGGCTTCACCTTGGACCCCTGACCCCTGTCTGCACTGTATAGGACGGGGTCAGACACATCTTTGACAACCATTGTGAAGGTCATTGGCCTGTCACCAATTGTGCCAAGAAGGTTATATTCTGTTTATCACAACATTAAAGAACACAGTGCTTGAAATCGACCGTAGGATCAAGTTTATGTAGACGGCACAAAAGATTTGCTTAAAAGTTCACTTAAAAAGCCGAGAATTTTACCTCACAGAGACGATAGCAAATGTTGAAAGTGTGGACAGCCACAAAGGATTTAGGAGGGAGCGAGAGGAGAAGAGATGGAGACAGAGACACCGAGAGAAAGAGACAGAGAGGTGAGTTTAAGGGGGTCTGATTTCCAAATGTGCCTTCACAAGTGAGTATAGGTTTTTACGCCGCTGTGTTGCAGTGGGCTGCCGCAGCCTGAGATAGCTGTCAAAGGTATTTTGGTGTGATATCTGACAGATTTGCTAAAGACACTCGTCTCAGGGCACTACTCTATATATCGTTAGTTTAATGCACAATGACATGACCAATTATAGCGAGCTCCATGCTCAAATAGCATGTCAAAACCTGTGTATCAATCCATTAGATCCTGTCTCCCAGCACATTAAGTGGTACCTTTAGCTATCTCTCCGGCACGTAAAGAAAAGTGCTGATGGAATGGAAAATCTGCCTCTGCTGTTCACAATGCTGTTTTGGAGGAGGCTGACTGTCTCTCTCTCTCTCTCTCTCTCTCTCTCTCTCTCTCTCTCTCACACACGCGCAGGCACATACGCAGTGCTGTTCAGTAATACTCTTACACTGTTGCTGACATACAGGAAAGACTGTTGTCTGATACAAGGATTAAAGGACTCCCCCAGCACTAAATGTGATTTCCAATTTCTCTAATGTGCTTTGTTGAAAGGGTAAGCCATTGTCTACCCACAGCTTACCATGAACTCTGGTTCACCCCGATCACTCTGGTACACCCCGATCACTCTGGTACACCCTGATCACTTAGCAGTACGTGCGCAGGATATTGTAACATACAGTATTGACGTCATGTAACAGTGTAGTCATGGTTGAATAATGTGGGAGAGTTTAAAAATGAATCCGTTTGTGAAAACGGTCTATGGATGAATTTTATGTAACACACTGTTCTTGGATGTTGCAGCTGAGGATTTGTAGGCGAGACTGCTGTGTAGGCTGGAAGTCAGAGGGTCTAGCCTACTATGTGTGTTTCTGCTCTGAGAGAAAATGAAAAGGATTATAATTGATCTGAACACAGTGTGTCCAGACAGACCCAGGTGGTAACAGCAACGCTCCATTAAACTCAGCGCTTTACCATCAGCTCTGATCTGCAAAGATCAGCTCACCATTTGAATGAGCTTAATGATCTGTCTGGACACAGTCAGGCCCCTCTGCAGTTGTTAATACCAGGCTATGAATAGTTTGCACCTTGTCAATAACTACAGAGCTCATTGGAGGAGAAAACAAGGGAGAAGGAGAGGGAGGAAGCAGTCAGAGCGCGGCAAAGTGCTACGTCATTCTGTCTCCAGGGATCAAAGAAGAAAAACATCTCTCACTCATTAACAACAGACAGATGTGCAAAACACTAACAATCTTGGCACAGGTGTGTGTGTGTGTGTGCGCGCGTGTGTGTGAGTGCGTGTGTGGGCATGCATGTGTCTGCGCATATGTGCACATGTTTTTGTTTGCTTTGTGTGGGGATGGTGGCCTAAAAACACGATCCATCCACTCAATGCTGTAAATGCACAACAGCACGTCATTTCCTTTGTAAACAACAACAACATGAAGCCACAGAACCACAGCGTGATCATGTGCACATCTATAATGGCTGCATTTGTCCCCACCTG
>OMLI01059807.1:0-14512 GCA_900302605.1 Rondeletia loricata
TATGCATTTATATAATTAATCAAGTAAAGTACAGTTACCCAATAATAGTTCTTAAGTAAAGTAACTAAGTATTTTTACTTTGTTACTTTCCACCCCTGGGCTTCAGGTATGTGTCCTCCAGTTTGAAACAAGCAAGGCTTAGTTTCTTGCCCTTCAAGAAACTAGTTACTGTCACTAACAATTGACTTATTTCCAAATTGCCTTTATGTGGAGTTTCCTTACAAAATGAGATAACAACCATTTGAAGAAAAAAAAATATGCCTGCTCTTACAAAATAATTATTGCCGTGAAAGTAAAGCACCCCGTGGGCTACTGTTAAAGTTATGAGTCATCTTAAGACCTTTATTTACAAAATACATATGTCTTTGAGCATAGACAGATCTGTGGTTTTGAAACGTTGACTGATGAATTAATGGTAGCATGTTTTTCCAAAGTGATATATAGTGTTTTGGAATGAAACCCGTAATTTTTTAGAACCAGTTTTTGATTATATTTTACACTCTCATTGAACATTCAGTTAGACATTCTTTTGGGATGTATGAACGTTTTTTTTTTCTTCTTCCCTACAGTTAGTAAATCTGTAGAAAGTTGCCCATGATGGGATGTTCAATTCCAAAATCCTATATGTACATTTTTTGGGGAAAAACATCACCTAAAGTCCATTATTCATTATCTCTGAAATATAGAGGATCCAGTCTGTAAAAGCATTCTCAACAAAGGACTTAAGTTACCTACTTTCCTTTACAAAGTACCAATATTTACTTAAATTTTGTGCAATCAATCATTTTGTATGAGAAGGGGTCACTTTTCAAATTGGAATCAAACTCTTCAGTTGGAGCTTTTTAATCTCCCTCTTCTCTTGGCAACTTCTACCTGAAACAAAATGCTGCTGCAAGGTTTCTCACCCACAACAAAGAGCATTGTTTTAGAACCAATTTGAAGACTTTACTGGTCACTTTTACGACTCTGTTATGTCTGCCCCGGGGTAATATCTGTCCTGACCATTTACCTGCTTGGGAGTCAACACAGAGCGGAGCCTGAGTTCCTCCACATTCCAGCGTCTAGGAAGAAGACACCAGTAGATTGGTCCTTTTCAATCAAGGTCGGTTTTCAAAACACACTATGATAGACTTTTACCTATTCTATTCTATTCTAACATCTGCTTCTGATCCTATAGACACAGCAGATAGAGTCAGACTTCAGTGTTGTGTGTAGATATGTAACACCTCATGTGGTGCCAGGGTGGCCTGGAGTCAGTCCCGAGACGGTTCCGTAACCAGAAGGAAAAATAATATTTAATTTTTAATTAACCCTTATTCACTTGATTGATTTATTTACAATGATGGCCTTGCAAGACGCAAGAGGCCTCTTGGTGGGGAATTGGGGGGGAAAGGGGGGAAAAATAAACAGGTAGACAAGACAAGAAGGCCAGCAGTTCACAGCAGGCAACAGAAAACATATAGCAATGTTGAAAGAGGCAGTGAAGTAGGACAGGCATCAGCTGGACGGACACACAAAAGGACGTGGAGAAAGCAAACAACATAACAAATAGCACCATCAACAAGGACACCACTAAATGTAGTAGCCTATATGGCAGCACTAATAAAGTTAAATTGAACAAGAACCCTACCTGCCCCGGGGAGGCTGCACCTAGCCGACCCTGCACTCTGACCCCTCTGGTAAAATGTGTGTTTCAGTGGGATGTGTGAAGAATCAAATTCCAGTGTGCAATAGGGAAAATAAATCCCTAAGAAAATGAACAACCTGATTGTCCACTTCATTTGACACATTATATTGTTTTTATAGATGTAAATAAAAGTTGATTCTCATAAAAGAGGAAAAATAAAGACAGTGTTGTTGTTTTTTGTCTTCGTCTACAAACCCTCCCACTTTCAGATGTCATCTCATTCCTAGACAATCGTCCCACAGCCACCATGCTTACTCACACTCAAAATAATCAGCGTTGACAACTATTCAGCTCTATGTAGGCGTGGAGTTGTTTGGAGAAGTCTTGCATCACCCTTCTCAATATTGCTGGTCGAAGGAGGGAGTTTCCCTGAGGAAAGGGGGATATATCCTGAGATTGTTGCCCTCCCTGTCATTCTCTGACATCTGGTTTCCATTAGGAGCTGCCGGCCTGGCCTGTGTAAAGGTTTCTCCAAAGATACCACCTTTTTTCCTTCCCTTGCCGTTTTTCCTTGACCTACTTCACAGACTTGATTCTTTTTTTAAACTTTTATTAACCCATGGAAGATTTGATGATCACAGATGACCTTTTTCAGCAACACCCTGCTTCACATTCAGTTACAGACTGAAGTCACACTGATACAGACATTCACTGAGGCTGCCCTGTAGCAGTCTTCTACTGCAAATAATAACTTTATATAACAGTCATCTAAAAGCAGTTTACAAAGTGCGTTACAAAAAGGCATATAAACAAGAAATGTAAAATATAAAAAAAAGGAGGTAAAAATGGGTAAACAAATTAATACAAAAAGTGGTTACAAATTAAAACATAAGAAACAACATAAGATTGAAAAGTGTGATTGTCTTCTACGCACAGTCACCTTTAGTCTTAAGTCTAGCCTGCAGGACAGTCTAGACTCAGTCTGCTCTCAAGGTGTCTGAATGTATTAACACCATAAGACGATGGTCTGATGAAGAGCGGTGAGCTTGAAACGTCACAACATTGGTATTAAGAAATTCATATACCCTAGGCTGGGAGCGTACTTCAGTGTGAGGACTCTTCTTTTTCTTCTATCTTTGTTCACTTTCCCTGCCAAACTGGATTTGAACCAGCGACTCCTGGGCCACAAACTTGCCTCTCCAAAACATTAGCTTGAAGATCAAGGTAAAGTTACAGGGGAAGGAAGGATTTCAGGCCATTTGAGCGCAGCCCTGGAGTCACTCCCAGCATGGAAGAATAGTAACAGTACCAGCAGTCCCTGAGCTTTTCTCAGCCTTTACTGTTTGCCTAAGACAATGAGCTCTTTTGTTTAAAGGTTTCCTTTGTGACGTCTTCCTTCTCTTTTTTTGGCTGTCCAATGCAAACATTTTAGAATTCAAAACACAAAAAGTTTCAAGTGCCAAGCGTAAATTCTAACACAAATTATAGGGTACATTAGGATAATCTAAATTCAATTAACATGGCAAACGTAGGCATCTTGCTTTTAGATAATGTGTCTGTTCCTGTTTCGGTGAACTAGAGTTTTTGATAGTTCAGTTTCTCATGACAAAGCCAACAGCCGTGATGAACACACAGGGAGGATTTGTGAAGCAGTGACGCAGGCTACACCACTCAGAACCTCGGAAATGAGCAAATGAGGCGACTGCTTCACTGCACTGTAATTGCATCCACATGACTGGGCCTGTGGATTAAGCTGCTTGGCTCAAGCGTCACTGTTTTCGAAGTGTCAAGACTTAGGCCAGAGATACTTTACTGAACTTTCTAAAATTGGTCTGCCAAGGGACTGCTCACATTACAGGAACTCACAATTATCACAAAAAACATCTAAGAGTTTCACGCTTTCCATTGAGATAATTGGCTTTAAGATGTTATGCTGGGGAAAGAAGACAATTTACTGTGCCCTCTTTTAATATGATTAGTGCTTAGTCTGTCTGAAGTGTGGTATGTTCAAAACTAATAGGGTCAGAGATTTTCCCCAAGATTTGGCTTGCCAATGAAGCACACACTTTTACAAATGTTTCCCCCAAACCCAGGCATGGAATGAGACACTTCACAGTGTAGAGACTGAAATCTAAGCTGTGTTTTGGAATATTGTCTTTATGTACTTATATGTTACTTTTAATTTAACACATCTCACTTGACTCCCATTATTACCTCTAGGACTGGCCTCAACAATACTTTGTACAGGCATTCAAGCACTCAAATTGTTGATTAGAGTGTCCTCTAGTGGGGTAGATAGGGAACTACATGACACAGAGTTTCCAATGTGGTAATTTTAAGGATTTTTATTGTAGGCTACACAGCAGCATCTATTTCTCATACCGTTCTTACATAATAGTCCTCTGCAAGGTTACATGCACTGAGAGCCTGGGTTCCAGGAAACCGACCTGGCTGTCACACAAACAAATGACAAACAAGTAAAATCAACTGTATGTGTGAAATATGTTGTCTGGTTGTGACATTTCAGGGTCCAGGGTTTTTGATGAATGGAAGTACCGGTAAGTAAAAATACTGTGTATCATATGAATGTTGACATATGATAGACACCAGTATCACACTTGCAGACTTCCTTGGAACAGTCCACGTTCACCTGCAGCATTACAACGGGCAGGGATGGGATCAGTGTCTTGCCCAACGACACTTCAACAGGATGGCTAGTTGTGTTCATTTAAATTTGATCAATATAAGGCAAACAAATACTTAAAAACAACACTTATTACCTAATTTTCATTGAAATCAATGTCAGTGACATGAAAAATCATATCAGATGTCAACCAACGTGTCAATAAGATTGTTTAAGAAAGCTGTAGTAAATGCTGTCAGTGGTCAACAGCTATATGGGAATGCTCAAAAGATTAGGTTTTGACACTCAGTGCAAGTTTGAAAAGTGATATAGTCTCCCAACTACTGACATTTTGGGGCAGTTCCAAAATTGTGACATTTGCGCTCAAAACCACAATAAAATGGCAAATATGTGTTATGGATGTGACAGAGAATGCATGCATTCCTATGTGAATCCGGCGCTGTCCTGTAAAATATAAGTATTGTACTTGAAGTATGAGACCTTACTCTATGCAGATAAGACAATATGTTCACATATTGCTAATAATGAGGTTAAACAGTTAACATGACATCTCTGTTATGAATGTTAGTGTCTGAAATGCCCATTCATTAATCCAGCTAGAATTAATTTTCTGCCTTTTATTGCAATTTATGAGTTTACAAATAAACACACATAGGCCTATATATTATTATATTACTTCAGTCTTTATTAAAACAATATTACTGTAACAGATTGTTATATAATGATTTAACAGACCTAACCATACCAACATTTTCTTTACTGCCAGTGACAAGAAACTTAACCTGCTAAGGATCTTGTTGTTCAGAGTAAAACAAATTAGGTACAACATAAAGGTGTGAAATAAATATCTATAAACCTATTGCATACATTTGCGTGGAATTTTCCAGCATTCTGTGTCTGACAAATGATATGACGTACAGGTGTCCAGCACAAATAGAAATAAAATTCTCATTTATCGTACCATAAACCTGCTTAATTGTAACAGATAAACTCTGCCCCGCATGTCTCTGTTTCCCTGCTTATTCAATCCAATGCATTGTCCCATTTTCTATGTGTCTGTATGTTTCTGTATATTTCTTTATTGTGAAGACGTATTGTGTTGTATGCCTTGCTGCCAGGCAAATCCATATACAACAAAGTCTTACATATCAAAGTCTTAAACCTGGTCTGAACAAAAAAGCACTTTTCCAGTCCCGGGTGACGGCTCCAGACGTAATCAGCAGTTGAGAATGGAGTTTGCTCTCAGGATGCGCATGACCTTCCTCGAGTTGTAGCTGTACTCATACCGCACGTGTTCATGGAAGAAATACAAGTATCCTGGAAATGGAAAGAGAACAGAGTGGGCTAATTATTAGGGAATACGGTACAGTAGTAATGTTGGAAGAAAAATCCTACTTTTGTGTGTGTGCTTCTGGAGATTTGAGACTGGGAGATTTCGTGATACCGTAGTGATAAGCCGCTGCATCCACCTCCTCTGCCATTCCAGGGAAATCTGTCTCAATGGATCTTGGGTAGCCGCTATCCATAGTGCCAGTCGTTTCATCATAGCTGTGGGCGATAAATGCAAGTAATACAACATGGATGAAATACAGAAATACTATTGGTGAGAATGACTCCGCTGGTAGCCCCGCTCGCTGACATTCATGTACAATACACTACACTGAGTATATAAATTATGAGGAACAGCTGCTCTTTTTCCACATAATCAGCTGATCGGATGAATGCAGGTCAAAGGCTTTGATCCCATTTCACCTGTTAAATCCACTTCAGCTATGAAGGGATGAGACAGACTAAAGGACTTTTATGATTCAAGTGTTCTTCATGTTTTGTACAGTCAGTGCATACCATCAACACTTACCTCCAATAGTCCTCCTCAGTGAAGAGTAGTGTTTTCTTTGTGTCTCTGATGTACACAGCAGCATCAACTTTCCTTATGGTTTTGGGAAGGCCGAGTTTGTGTATATACTTTGGGTAGCCCTCCACAAGGTTATACCCATTCAGAGCCCAGATTCGGATCCCTGTCAAAACACAGTGCAGAGTTTTGTTGCAAAATCAGATATCTACTATCTGAAAAAAAACAAAAAAACAATTTGTTTGTGTTTTTTAAAGGATAGCTGCTGACTGAATATTAACGCGCTCCTCTGCAAGATATTTAATGATGAACTTCAGGTAATCATTTTTTCTGCAAAATGGATATATAGCACCAGGGAATATAACTCTTCATGCGCTCTTGATTACATGTCTTAAATGGCTTTGTTATTTTGAATAGGTGTAGTAATACAACTAAAGAAAAAGCTTTGTGCTTGTGAGTGCAAACTAGTGTTCAACTGATAGGAGAGGAGGAGAGGGAGGGAGAGAGAAAGAAGTTGAATATCAAATGCTGAATGGTATCTATAGTCTACTGTCCATCATCTGTCTTGCACCATGTGTGAGTGTGCTGTCGTACCATGAGTGTCAGTATGTGCTGTGAAACTAACTTTTGAAGATACCAAGACAAATTCCTGTATGTTTATCCCACTTGATGATTAAAGTGATTCCGATTGTGATTTAAGAACAACCCACCACTAAATATGAAGACTAGATCCTTCTCTGGGTTCTCGTACGCTGCGTCCACCTTATTGGGGATAGAGGGCCAGGTGGACTGGATCAGCGTCTGCTCAGGCTCTGGCATCTGGGCATGGAGACGCCAGTAGAACCTGCAACAAGGTGCCACGTTTTAACAAATGCATAGTGAATACACAAGACGAATAAACCTTTCTACAATATGGAAATGTCATCAGTGATACATGGTGAATATAGAGAACTGCTTTGGTTGGATACTTTAATATTCTCTTTATGACATATGATATACTGAGTGATTTAAAAATATTTTCTTGTCTAATTTGATAGTGGAGGGCAATACGGAAACCGAAGAGGTGAAACTCCATTGAAAGAGCACACTGTGTATTTTCATATAGGACTTTTCACACTGTGCATTCTTAGCCTAGGGTGATCATTGGTTAACATTTAGCCCCAGGTTAGTTCAACCCCGTTTCACACACACCCTATTCACCCAGGGCTTGTCTTAACCCAGAGCCAAGGGATTCACTCTGTGCTCTTCTTCACCCAGGGGTTAAAGCTGCACTGGGCAACTTTGCATGTTGGCAGCTCTAGTGAGAGGCAACCGTCTGAAAACAACTACACGTAACTACAATACCAAGAAATCATGTAACGTCAGTAAACTGAACATGCCATGCTCATGTTAAGCAACCCGGCCGGCCAAGGGTTATGTATTGTATATACACGAGCTTCTACTGTACCTGTCTTTGAAGATGATGGTTTCCCCTCTGAGCTCTGTGACAGCATCAAAACTTAACATGGGGTCACATTTGTTTGGGGCGTCAGGCTTTGGCTTCACTTTCCTAGGGTTTGGGTTTGGGCCTGTGGTTGGACATTTGACATTACAAGGCACAGTTCACAATTATATTTCCATGACAAAAACAATGACAAACAATGTGTGTAACTACTTTTCATCTTTTGGTAATCTCTATGGAATGACAGAGTAAGAATGCTGTTCACTGTGCAAAGGCAGAGAGACACACACACACACACACACACACGCACACACACAAGCCCTGGCCACGTATCAAAAAATTTGTGATGTGTGTATTTACATTTTTTGTTCTCTGTAAAGCACTTTTATACATACATTTGATTTGACTTGTCAACTTCACTGCTTCAGTCTATACTGTATTTTCATTCTCTAAATGAACAAGACTCCTGTGACTACTCACCGTAGAGAGCTTGAATGCCATTAATGTCATCTTCAGACAGTGGGTAACCTCTAGCATAAGAGTAGACTGGGTACATCAGGGCACCTGGGTCTGAGGAATGGGACAAACCAAGGGCGTGGCCAAACTCATGGGTCGCCACTAGAAACAGGTTGTACGCTGTTGGGCAAAGAAGTACATCAGTCAAAATATTGTTAATATCAACCTCACTGAGTTTCACTGATTACATCCTTTAGAGGCAATCATTAGGCCTTGATTATGATTACAACAGTGACTGCTATCACATCTTGATATGCAGTCAAAACACTTACCACTTGAATCTTTGGACCAGTGTTCGTCGTCATCAAAGTGTGTGTCTCCTCCGAGGTCCCTGCCAGGCGGATAGGCATGGGCCAGGAGTCCATCAGGCCCGTCAAACGGGTTGTAGTCTCCATGCTCTACAGAATACAGGAGCCATGACAAGGCAGAAGAATTTTAAGTATGTTGAGCTGAATGCGCACTACTGTAACGTCTATCCTTCAGACCTGGCACATGACACTTTTTAGCCAAACAAATGTAGGCCCACCAAGGCTCATATATTTTGTATGCATCTTATTCTATTCAGTATACCTTCCTCGCGGTTCTGCACTGGTTAGTCTTGACACTCCTCTGTATAGCTGCGACCATAATGTATGCTACACTGTTCAGAACAGTGAATACAGTATGAGTGATATGTATAGTTTACTGACAATAGTATGTCTTACAATGTATCATTGCACTGTATTGTGAAATCCTGTTGTCCTTGTGCTTTGTGTGTCAGTATATGTACACTCACACTCTACTGTGCCCCATCACCAAGACAAATTCTTGTACATTTATTGTACTTTATTCAGATTCCATCTACCCTTTCTCCACATGAAAACCTTAGCACACCCCTCTGAATAACAAGTAGATGTTACGATATTTCAAGATTTCATTTTAAACTCTAAAAGGAGTGTGGCCGCCCTACAGTATACACTGAATGTATACAATATTAGGGACATCTTCCTGATTTTGAGTTGCAGCCCCTTTTGCACAATCCACATCTCAGATCAAAGTGTCAAAGTATAAAAATCCTTCTCTAACTCGTATGCTTCTCTTTATCTACATCGCCTCCTTTGTGATTGGTATAGATTTAATAAGGGAAATCAATAAGGGAAAATGGCCTTTACCTGGATTCACCTCATCAGTGTACTTCATGAAAAGAGTATGTGTCCCTGATATTTTGTACATTCAGTGTATATCAGAATTAATGCTGTGGGTTTATTGTACCTTTTGTTCCAAAGCCTATCATAATGTCAGCGTTGCCCTTGTACAGTTTCTTGAAGGTCAGAGGGGTGACATCAGCCCATATGTTCAGTGCGTTGCGGATGGCTCTATCTACATCAGCCTTCTTCAGATCTGGTGTATAATTCACTATCCTGGAACATCAGGGGATAGAAGACATGTCACTGAGAGGGAAGGTGAATGAATGAATGAATGAAGATGATGGTGTTTCGATGTACAGTATGAACGACAATGGAATTCCTTGCAGGCATTTGTTTTTTTGCCACATTGATATGTTTTACATTATATTCACATGTATTATATTGATACACACCTGAAGGTGACATTGTTATTTTGCCATTTGAGGTTTCTGGGGAAGTGGTTGTATTCCGCAACATCTGGGACGCCACATCTGGGCAACTTCATCAGATCCAAAGTGTTGGCATCCAGATTCCCCGTCACCTTCAGAGGTGGAAAGAGTATTGAAATATTTTATTCAAGTAGATGTGCTGCTAGAGTATAAAAAAAAAAAAATGTATAGTACGATAAGCTAAAATCATTCAGATTTGGCCCCCTCCTCCCCCAAAAAACGACTTCCCATTTATGGGAGGTAAAGCGCAGAAATGCAGTTCTACTGTAAATTGTAATGTACAGTCTCCTTGGAATCACAGGTATTCACAAGAGGGCCATCAAAACATGCAGAGCGGCCCTCAAGAGGATTGTGGATCGAGAGGAGCTACACATGCTACTTGGACACAAGCTGCGGACTGATCAACCCTCGATGGGTCGCCTGGGTGAGGGTGTTTGATGTTGAGACCCTAAACACCCAATGATATCAGGTTACAACATCAATAATGTGTTAAAGTGCATTAGAAAATATATGTTTAAACTACATCTCATTGTACTCACCACTCTTTCCTCTATGAATAAAACTTACTCAAGCAAAAATAAGAATAGCTCCTCAAAAAATACTCAAGTAGAAATAGTATATTCTTTCAAAAATGCTCAGAAAATCTGCTCAATCACAGTAAATACAGTAGTTGTAACTAGTTACTTTCCACATCTGGTCACCTTCAGTTTGAAGAAGGTCTGCATCTCCTTGATCTTGGTCCGCATGCCGTCTGAAGATTTTTGGTTTCCAAGGAGACCAGCTGGAAGGTCATAGAACCGGCGAAGGTATTTCTGTATATCGAGAGAGAACGAAAGCGTGTCAGCTGAACTGAATGACATAGGTATTGTTTTGAAAAATAAAGATTGGAGGAGCCATTCTAACACTATGTGGAGTCTGAAGATGCATATTTTTTGAATAGCTTATGACAGAAGTAAGGTCACTCAGCAAATTCAGTTTGAGAAGATTAAAGAGTAACAGCTAAGTTAAACCTAGTATTATCTTCAGGTCAAGTGTGAGAAGCTTACATTATCATCCCTTGGAGACGTCATATTTTGATGCTTATTTCTATTTTTTTTTTTAAAGTCAGAAATACAGACCCCAGATCTTACCTCTGCTAATAGCCAGTTGTCTGTCTCCTCAGTAGGCAGAGGCAGAGCAAAGGAGTGAGCAACCATCACCAAGAGCAGTAAAGCTGTCATTGCTGTTGTCTCTGTGCCGTCCAGACCAGTCATTGGGGTCGAGGAGCTCTGAGGGGTATTTATAGTGTTTCAGGTTTTCTAAGGGTCCTAGTGATTCATGTAAAAGCACCTAGCCACTTCCTCCTTTGTCATTTAAAAAAGTGCTTGTATCTCTAGAACTAGAGTGCCTGTGGTTTGAGTGTACTGCTTTGAACCCACCTAAAATGCTATGATATAACTTTTTTTTTGCCAAATGGCCATGACTTAAGGGGTTTCTCAATAAATTCAGTGTAATGTATACATGGCAACATGTCAGACTTTTCAATGGACTTGAAAGAGTTTTCAACAAAGGAATATACAGAGAATTTGGTCATTGTGATCTTATGCTGTTGGCAGATTTAGAGGGGATGACCCTTGGTGGCAGAAAAATACTCAGCACATCCTCTCTGGCTTTTGGAGGGTGATAACACACCTTCTCTTTACATCCTCTAATAAGAATCATGGTTAGATATCTATTCAAACCATGCCCTGCATTTAAAAAAAACAAAATGCCCCACTGTACAAAATGGAAGCAGTTTTGTGTATAGTTTGAATTATTTAGGTGCTTGTCCCATGATAGTCATTCTGCTTCTTGTTATTTTAGGATAAGACATCAGAAGTGACTAACACAAGCCAGTCACACTTTAAAAAAAACGAGATTACATTTAACATTAAAATGTTACATGTTTTTGAATGTGGCCCCTTTATATTGAAAACCAATGAGCTGGTTCCATGAAAACCTGCCCAGCTTGATTTTTGGCTGGTCATAATTAAAATATGTGCTCCCTGATTCAAGTGTCTTCTTGTGGGCGCTTTGTCTCATTCAGTTTCCAGTAAAAATTATGCAGCACTAGAATGACTAATTTAATAAGAAAAATAATTCCTCTAAATTAATTCTTCTAAATTATGAGGAACTGCAGTATACTGAGGTTTTCTTTACACCATAAAAACCTGCTGAAATGAAAAAACGAATAAACTACATAATGTGTTGAAATTAGGAATAATTCATTATTACGCCATTGAGTACTTTTTCCTCCATAGAACTATAAACTTAAGTGGGCAATTTGCTCATGATTAGCACTGTAAAGTAACACATTGCCAACCAATTCATAGTGGGGTTCTAATTTGTAAAAAGTAGTGAGGAATAAATATAGACACTTGCAAGGAAATAAGTATATGCATTACCCAAATATCAGCTTTGAAATATACCATTCCTATCCCTTTTCCCAGTTTCGTCTGTATTTATGAGAATTTACTACTCTCTCCCAGAGTCAAGAGCTAAATTTGTCCCACTCCTAATTTGTGTAATTTTATTTTATTTTTGTGATTAATTTTAAAAACATATGTGGATACAAACAAACAAAGTAGTAATCATACTGTAAATATAAAATCATTGAGGATATCCTTGAGGTCCTCATGATGTTAAGATGGGAAGGCCTTGGAAGCTCATAGGATGGGTTGAAAAAGATGGAACTGTAACAATACCTGGTTTTCTTTGGATAAGGCTAATGTTTCTCAAAGGGAACTGACAGCACTGCTATAATATACAGCTCATGAAAAAGCTCTGACAAACTATGTATGAGTCCAAAATGTCAGAGTCAGTTTATTGACATTGCAGCAGCACTAGTATACAATCACAGAGTTTTGGTTTTCTGGGTTCTACTGCAGCATTGGGACAAACTTCTTGTTCACAAGTTCAAAATAATGATTGACTATCCATGACCATGGGAATGTCATGCCAATGAATTGGCATATGACAATGATGGAGTATAACTGTAGGTAGATACCTGGAGTCAAGGCAGGTCAAGACATGCCATCTGTTGCTGTGTTTCCTACTACATCCATCCGTGTGTGACAACTAAGGTATATAATTATTACCAATTGCTACAACAATGGAATTCCTCAACTTCGACATACCCTATGAAGTGTAGTGTATGGCCACCAGTGTCACATTTTTAAATAGCTTGCATCCATTCTCGTATATTTCACAGTGAAAATTCACCCTGGATCAGAATTCCCATATGTCATTGCTATGTTTTTGGTCAGAAGAATTCTCTCCTAGAGACAAGCATCTAAATAATCGTCTTTTTATTAAGTAACACTTGAACTGAAGTTGCTCCATTGACAAAAATGAGGAGATGGGTTTTAAAAACGAAGAAAACAGTCTATGATTCCACAGGGTCACCGTCCCAGTCATCATCAACGGGTTTGTTTCAGGAAAAGTATTTTAATGACATCTCTCAAAGAAATAAGACTGTACTACAAGTGTTGAACCCTGCTAGGTGTGGGTTCCGGCCAATTGCTGCTCTGCTGCCAGAGAAAACCTAGCTAAAGCTCAGAGCATTGCATGATTGAAGTTCAGCTTACAGCCCGTTGCAGCTGGTGCCACTTTGTGAAACATTAACTACCATTTGGCCACTTTAGGATTACAGATTAGGCCTACAATCTTCCCTCAACAAAAAATAAATATAGTAAATCTACAATACATTAGGGTTAAGGTTAGAAGGATACTATTCAAGTATCACAGTAAAACAAATATTCCTGTAAATCCCTATAGTAATAATGTGTACAATCATTTTGCCACAACACTCCACCGTCCCAGAGCCAAATATCTTCAGAGTAACATCATTGTTTAGACGGTGGTTAACAGACTGCTCCTGAGTCACACGAGGGGAAGTTGGCAGTTAGGGGGATTTTTGCTGTTATTTTAAGACGGTCACTGACAAACACAAACAAAATGGAAGCATAGACACTGCTGATTAGTGTTGTGACCCACTGACTGTATTCAAAGGAACAGGCTTGAAGCGAGATAAAAAGTTGTAGTATTGAGTTCTGAAAGAGTTGTGAGCTTAATATCATCTATGGCAGGTCTGATGCCCCACAGCTACATCTGGCGCACAGAATGATTTTCCTTACGTACTGGGATCCTTATCGTTAGAAAAGCAAGCATGTGATTTGATGGTTGTTGGTTTGAATCCGAAGGAACCAACATTACCAGTATGTGGCAGTGGCGGCTGGTGATAAATTTTTTTGGTGGGGCGCAGGTTAGGGGGGTCCGGGGGCATGCTCCCCCGGGAAGACATTTTTTAGAATATCAACTTTAAAATCTGGATTTACAGTCGATTTTAGCATGAGAATAAAGGGCAAACTCACCCTAGAATTAATCTTACTGCTACAAAAGTAATGTAAGGGGGACATCAGTTCAGGGCACTTAAAAAAAATAAACAGTCAAGAGAGTGCAGAGATGGGTCCAACATTGTACAAAAACATAATGCTGACAAATCAATCAATCAACACCACTGGTCACCACCACACATTGCCAGTTGCTAAAAATGCAACCTACAACTAAGAAAACCAAAAGTAAATATGTAAATAGCACAGCCCAGCAAAAAGTCATGAAAATAACCTTCATCCGACATACAATGTCCCACCGCACACACAGATTATCATCATTTCAGCTATCGTTTGCATCCCTGACAGACAAACAACCTACCGACAGGCAGAGATAGGGGATCGTCACAGTCGTCGTACAAAACTAAAAACAAAACAACACACTGTAATGTTGCCTAAACACTGGCC
>OMLI01059815.1:0-18144 GCA_900302605.1 Rondeletia loricata
AATGCAAGGCAAAGGTCTTATCACATACCGACAGTTATGCACACACACACACACACACACACACACACACACACACACACACACCTATGACTTACCTCTGCCTTATTCAGATGTATCTTTTGAGAGGCGGAAGTCCCTCCCATCCCCGTCAGTGATGTCCAATCAGGAGGAACCATTTATCAGGTCCGTTCACTGTCAGTCTCCCAGCAGCTTTGGCAACATCAGTCCAGGAGATGGTCCTCTTGCCATGAGGCCCTACCACGCTGTCATTGAAGGCACTGACAAGTAAGTAGATCTATCTATCTATCTATCTATCTATCTATCTATCTATCTATCTATCTATCTATCTATCTATCTATCTATCTATCTATCTATCTATCTACAGTTTCTATCTGAGACAGAGTAGTTCTGCCTGAAACATAAAAGCCCAAATACAACGCCTTTGCTGATGCTCTGGTTCTTATGCATTACATTCAAAGTTGGAAATTCCCATTAGTGTTCCAGTGGTCCAGCTCGGAAAAAACTGTAAGAGACATGGAAGTGCAACTCTACATTCCAAATGTATATGTTTGACCATTTACTAAATCGAACTTAATTTGTATTTTGAGGATTATAAACATGTTAAAAGTATGTAGCTTGTACAGTGTCAGACAACTGCATCTTGGAAAACTCTGGGTTGAGAAATCATGCCTGAGTTTCCTACTTGGAATTCTGACTTAAAGGGCTCTTCCACTGCATTTTTTTACCTAGTAGGTAGTCAGAATTTCCAACTTTTCGACAACTCTGGAACACAGCATTAATCCATGGGTCAGGGACACTGATACAAGTCAAGTCTATGAAGACTGTCACGTAAGTTTAATAGAACAAATCATAGATATATCGGATCCTGTGTCTCTGTAAATGTCTGTCTTGTTCACTTCAGGAGGAAAGGATCTCTCAAGAGCAGGAAGTGGATGTCCATCTTCAACATTGGAGGACGATTCCACGACCCACGACGGAGGAACAAGAACTCAGCCAAAGGTATAAAACCTTTTCGCCAAAATCAGTTCCTCTAATGACTCCTACCAAGATCATTTCTAATAATTACATGGCTTTATTGTGGTAATAAGTGATGGTATGTTTCCTGATCACTCCTCTGTATTTGCTATTCCAATAGGTTTAGTATTATATCAGTTAACACAAGCAAACAACAAACCCTCCCAAAATAGTCCAATCCAATCCATGTATATGCTAGGGGAAGATTTCTCACTTTCTGGCCAAGAAACAGGGGAATAAATTGCTATATTGTTAAACATTTATAATCACAAAAACTGTTTTTCCATTCCTGTTTTAGGTTACAGTTAAGCATACGGCCTCTGGTGAGGTTAAGGTTAGCGTTAAGATGGGGCTTAGATTTATAACCAACTTTTTAGGTGAATTATTTATTTTCGGCTTTGGCAGAAAGGATCTCTCTGACAGAGGAGGTTTAAAGTCGCTGTGTACTCAGTTCCCACACCATCACCATCACCCTCAGCCCACTCATATGTATTATATTTTAAATATTTCGTTTTTGTTTCAGAGAAAGACATGCCTGCTTTGAGACCAGCGAGAAGCATGGATTCCCTCAGCAGCCCGTCCTATCCAAATGAAGGTGCTGCTCGTCTTTCTCTTGATGGTTTCCTCTATCTAAAATAGCTTTCCGAATAAAGCACACACTTTGTGATTATTGCAGAATGACAGACAGATGAATGCCATGAATATTACCTCAATTAAATAATCCACCAATTGTTCACAAGGATCAGAATCTGAGATACATTCTGAATGTGAATCTACATACTGAACACAAATCTCTATCAGACCTTTAGCTTTGTGGGGTTTGCCATGTCAGAACAATTCAGATAGTGTCAGATAAGTTGTCAGTCACTGGAAAGTATATTACAAATGTCAAATATTTTGCTGTGATTGTCCTATGAGGTAAACCCCACCCATCTGGTACACCAAGCAGGTTAAAACAAAGGCTAAAAATAAAATGTCTCATACAGATGCTTGTTAGGATGCAGATTCACATTCATACTTTTGCTCAGATTGAACTGCTGTCTATTTGGCCCAGGTCTTATCCGTGTATTATATTCCAGGTTCCAGACACTCTGCCCAGCGCCCTCCATCATCCATCATGTCTCCCCTGGCCCTTCCCTCTCCCCAAGCTGGCACAGAGGTCGTGGCGTCTGCCGGTGCTATAGGTGGCAGCGGATATGCCGTGACCTACCGCAGGGGTACAGGGATAGTCAGCGGGGGTGGGGGCACCCAGGGCACGTACAACGCCCTCAACCCTGAAGGGTTAGGGGCCATGGGCAACGAGGGTCTTCCGCACCAGTCCAGATCCCCGGGACTCTCCACTAAAGTGGGTCGACGAGCCGCCATGCACATCACCGGACCTCACCTGGTCACGGTGCCCCTGCATATCACCTCCAACCTGGCGCTAGGGGTGCTGCAAGGGGGCGGGGGGGACAGGGTCATCCACTTTGGGAGGGATAAGGACAG
The DNA here is from genome assembly GCA_900302605.1 of Rondeletia loricata. Taxonomy (NCBI): domain Eukaryota; kingdom Metazoa; phylum Chordata; class Actinopteri; order Beryciformes; family Rondeletiidae; genus Rondeletia; species Rondeletia loricata. The sequence goes on from OMLI01059815.1 coordinate 2,521, forward strand.
AGGGGACAGGGTGGAAGGTAAGGAGAGAGGAGAGCGGGTGGAGCGGAAGGATGGAAGAGAAAGGGAAAGGAAGGAAAGAGGCGGAAGGGTCGTCGCAGTGGAGGACGCGAAAGAGGACAAACACAATGGGGGGAATGTGAAAGAGAAGGAGGTAGGGGAAGGGAAAGGGAGTACAGTAGTGGAGGGTAGGGGCGCGGACGAAACAGCTGAAGGAGTGAAAGAGGAGAAGAAGGAAGAGGAGGCGGCGGGAGAAGGGTGTCGACTGAAGCCAGAGCTGGCAGTGGGAGGTGGAGGCGAGGGTGGAGAGCAAGGTGCCAAACACCTGAATTCCAACACGGAGGAAGATAAAGATGAAAACGCTAAAGACGACAACAATGATGATGATAACAATGACGAATACATGGGTAATTTAACTTATTTCATAACCATGATCACCTTTACTTTAAATACAATCACAAACACTGATTGGATAACTGTCACTAAAGGAAATAAGATCAGAAATGCGATGCTTGACACAGTGCAAACCTCATCTCTTTCTGCTTGGCTCTTATTTCTTCAACTTGCACTTCTCTATTATACATAAATATTCTAGGGACAATATTCCAGGGCTGCGCGGCTTTGACCCTTACACTCCTTACCATTGGTTTCTTTTTATTTTGCAATCTAGGAAGCTTATTCTAATGTTGCACTTGTTGTAAGTCACTCTGGATGTAACAGCTTAGCCTCTGTGTCGTTCACAGAAATGAAAGGTGGGGAGCCAGTTACAGCAGCTGTTCCAGATTCCCCCGTGTCAGAGACGAGTGTGTGTGGAGTTGACAGTGTGTCGGATGTGTCTGATATCCTCAACTCTAGTGAGGTGGATGCGGAGGACCAGGAGCTCTCTGGATACGTTCAGGATAACTTTGACTTCCTGGACCATATGGACTGCAGCGTCTCCATCCAGGTGTGTGTGTGTATCTCTGTACGTGTCTGTGTGTATGTGTGTGTTGATTTGTCTGTGTATTACATTCAGACCTGGGTCAAACCGTATTTCTCTGCTGTCATGTGAAAACCTCTTAACTCCCATTTTGGTGATTTTCATGTTTTCACTTTACTTGAAGGATTACATGCTCCTCTATGGGTTGAGAACATTTTGAAGATACAAAGATAATTCTTAGCATTTGAATTATGGTCCCTGGAGTACAAGATGGTAGGGTTTGCAGCATAGGACAATACGATGAGTTACAGAAAGTGCAACCTATTTGAAAGTTAATACACTTTTCTGTCATTTAAGAAATTGACAACTTATCTGACAGTATCTAAATTATCCTGATGTGGTAGACCCCGCCCATCACCGTAGTCTGTAGAAAATAAAACAGTGGTTTTCTATCTTGGTCCTCGCCACCCAGAGTACTGCTCATTTTCTATCATACCAGGTAGTTAATTGCATTTACTCTGCATCCCTAGGTGTAAATCAGTCCCCGATTAGACGGATAGAATGCAAATACAATTTAACCCAAGTCTGGTTATGCTTTCATATATTAACCTTTTTCTCTCTCTCTCTTTTCCACCTCCTGTCCCTTTCTCCCTCTCAGATGAATGAGTTCTCTGTGGAGCCTCCCGGTTACGAGGACGATGAGTATGAAGACATGGAGCAGCACAGGCCTTCCCATCTTTCACAGGATGCTACAGAGCTACAGCCACCTCCGAGCCCACTGACACACCCGCATCCAGACACACATATTCAGACCCAGTTAAACTCACATAGGCCGCTCAGCACCGATACACACGGACGACACATGAAATCCCTCAGTTTGCCTTATATGACCTTGCCCTTCCTCCCAGCCCAGTCTTCCTCTGAAGAGGAGGTTGTGGGAGATGACAACGATGATGATGATTACAGTAACGAGGAAGGCGAGGACATGTTCTATAAAAGTCTTCCGTCTAGTTACATGTTCCACAATATGTCCTGGTCTGGCCCAGTCACTGATGCGGGCGATGTCTCCTCCCCTTCCCCACAGTCACCTCCACAATTTAACAGTCGCACTGTTGATGGAGCTGCTGTTGACCAATCACAGGGCTCTGAGGGCACAGAGCTCGAGCCATTGGACGCTGCATGTAAAGAACCACCTATCGGAAATCAGGAGCAGGAAGAAGTGAAAGATGAAGAGGGACTGGAGAAGAAGGAGCAAGTAAAGGAGGAAGAGGAAGATAAAGTTGACCAGGAAGAAGACCAAACAGAAAAAAACATGCAAACACAAAGGTAAGATTGATTGATCGATTGATTGATGGTTGATTTTATTGATTTTATTTCAGTGTCCTGTACTCTAGGTGTCCAGCCCATAAACGACAAAGAAAGTCAACGAATCATAGAAAAGCAGGATAACTTGTTCTTCTACATAGACATCTAAACTGTCTTCATCTGTCGTCCATCTACAGCACAGCGGCAGAAGAAGATCTCCATGTAGTTGATGCCAGCTTCATGGAAGATGATCCAGGTGACGCAGAAAACTGTGTCACTTCAGAATCAGCAACAACCAGCTTTGTGGATTTTCCCCTTCCAAAGACTGAGGACAGTGATGAAACAGTCACTATGGCTGACATGAAGGTCAAAGACGAGAAGGAAGCGGTGGAGAATCCCCACAGCGATGGTAAAAGCTCTGCAGGTCACTTTGGTGATACCACGGATGAAACTGGTTCCAGTGTCTTGGTTACGCTTCCAACTTGTCATACAGTTTCTTGTGCTGCACAGAAGGAGACAGTTGATGTTTCAACAGCAGTTTATAGAAAAGTATCTGTGAGAGGAACAGAACAGCCTAAAACCAATGTTAGGAGGGACAAGGAAGGAGAGAGCGACGAGGGAGAGGAGAGTAAGGTAGAAGAAGAGATAGAGGACAGATTTGGAGGGAGAGAAGAGCGGCAGGGAATTCGACCCGAGACATCTGTGGAAAAAGAGGAGGCCGTGGAAATAGAAGAAAATGATGAGAACAAGCGGGATGAACCGATCGCGGGAGGCTGCGAAGGAATACCTGATGAAGAGCAGGATGATGCACTTTGTGGGATGGGCTGCGAAATTTGGGACGGGTTTGAAGAAGTTATATGTGAACTTATAGAATATGAGGAAAGTAGGAATGCTGAGAGGAAAGATGTGAGAGAAGGTGTCGCCGGGGAGAGAGATACGATAGGAGATATGATCAAAGTTGGAGAGGAAGAAGAACGGATAGAGATGGAAAAGGAGGGTGTTCTTAGCGAAGAGACGAATGTTTCAGAAGAGGGGATGATGAGGGAGGAGGAGGAAGCAGTGGTCATCAAGACGGAAGTTAAAACGGAGGTCGTGGAAGAACCGATGGAGACATTGTTTATTGAGGAAGAGCGCAAGGACCCAGAGACGCAGCAACATTTAGAGAAACAAGAGATTAATTTGCCGAAGAGAAGTGAATTAGATGGCGGAAACGAGGAAGGAGATAGAGAAATCCAAGAGGAGCGTGCTGTCAAAGAAGAAGAAAAGATGTCAGTGCACCAGCACAACAGGGAGGAAGGAGATTCAAAAGAGCAAGAACAAGAGAACAAAGACAAGGAGAGAGCCAAGGAGCAACCTCAAACACCGCCAGGCGTAGACGAAAAGGAGAAACGGCTAAAAGAGGTCAAGTCTGACTTCAAAGAATCGAACAAGGGCAAGTGTGAGGAGAGCGACAGCAGCCGAGGATCTGAGGCAGGGGTGGGGAGAAAGCTGGTGATCTCCAAACAAGCCGCCTCTAGAGTATACCAAGTAAAATCAGTGCCAGTGGTGCCACCCAAGCCGCAGCACTGCAGACTCACTGCACTGAGCCTCCGACAGCAGCAGCAGCAAAGAGAGAGGAGAGACGCCGACAGGGAGAGGGAAAACTTGCTGAAAGTCACGACAGAGCAGGACAAGGACAAGGAGAGCGACAAAGAGGCAAAAACAGAACGAGAGAAAGCCTGCGTGGGAGAGCAGGGAAAAGACGGAGAGGGGGAAGACGAGAGCAAAGGGAGGAAGGAGAGGCAGGTGCTCAGGGGAGGGGAGAGGGAGAGGAGGAAGGATGGGGACGAAGGCGGGAAGAGGGAGTCGACTAGAAACAGTCCCCTCAGCATGTGTTTCGATGAGGCCGTTGCCATAGCAACCATGAGGCGAGGGAGGGAGAAAGAGAGCGAGAAGGAGAGGGAGAGACATATGATATGAAGTACAGTGAAGGATGTTTTGTCTGTCTGTATATTGAATTAAACAGAAACTGTACAAATTCATGTTTTCTGCATGTAGCATAAAAGTTGTATTTTGACTGAAGTGTTGCCTTACTGATTGAGGATTTTTTAAAAATATAATTAGAATTTACAACTACAGTATTTTCTACCTAATGCTACCGAGAAGTGTAGGTGTTTGTGTTTCATACACATACTTGATGACCTGTCAGGCAACTAACGTAGTATCACGTAGGCTATCTATTATTTTAGTTGCTAGCTATTCATTTAAGGAAAATCTCAGGAACTGAAAGCAAACAAATTGTGAGCTTGAAATTATAAGGTTGCATCTGGGTGGAGTGCAGTTCTGACATTTTGAGCATCAAAGATTTGACATAGGCTACCATCTGGCAAAACTGTTAGGTAGGCTACTTTCTATATTTTTAAATATTTAACCCCAAAAGATTCTTAATATATAAAAATATAATACCACACAAGCATAACGTAACATTTAAAGATCATAAATGTGGATAACTCAATTGTGCTATAAAAAAAAAAGTAAGATAGAACCTTATAATTCCAATCTCACAAAATCCTGTTCATCTAATTATATAGCCTATATATATATATAGTGTATTTGAAAGTGCAGGGATGTTAAATGGAATGTATCATTTGTGTTGAATATCTTTCCAAATTAAAAATTTTTGGTTTATGTGAATAAAATGAATTTGCAAAGGATGGTATTTGCTGTTGTTTTGTTTTTTTCTCCTTCACGTTTATTAGTAGAATTACGGCGGTCTTCTCTTGTATCACTTCCGCCCCCCATTTTCCCGGAAGTAAAACAAAATAAAGTGACTGGCTAGCTGGCTAGTAAATGAGTAGGTGTTAGAGGCCCCTGGGTGTCCAGCCGAGCTTTTTCCACAAACTTTTAAGTCGGCAGGATGTCTTTCCCCTCCTCTTTCGGCACACAGGTCGCAGCAATAATGGACGTCCTGGCAAAGGCAGCGGTCGCCGAAATAACCAAGCTTATGGACGACGGGACTGTCGTTCTCAGACTGGAGATGTGTCGGAGAGACAGCGAGATACAGGAACTCAAAAGAAGTTTGCAGCTGATGGAGGTTGAACTCTGCAAAGCGCAAGAAGCAGCAGTCGAAGCGGCCACAACACGAGTTACAGAGGATGAAGAAGAGCACGCAGCTGCAGCCGGGACTCGGCTCTCCCGTAAAGGTCAGAGGCATTTAGCCCCGATACGTTCCGCGTCATGCCAAACTCCAATCAAAAATCTGGAACTTAATGTCGCCTGGCTTATTGGCTACGTTGGTAGAATATATACCTGGTAGAATATAACTTAAGGCCTTTTACAAATCGTTAGGGTCTTCTGGTAAATTCGGCATATAGATGAGTCACCATTCAGCACTTCAATTCAATCAAATCTCAACTTTTAAAATTGACCCCCCTGCTCTCTGCTGCCCTGGAAGAAGAATGTGGGAATAACAGCTCGAACCAGTTCAATTTTTTAAAACTTTTGATACAGTAAATGCTTCTTGGTGCATTGAACATTATATGCCAAATGAAAAAGTGAATCCTAAGTATTTAGAAAATGTCTTAACTCATGTTCTACCAATAACCAAGGCAACTAAAAAGCCAGAGTTTTGAATGGAGTGTGGTAGGTTGGCACTTGGCAGGTTGGTGTGTGTATGTGTTCACCTCGTTCATTGAATGGGCATATTGTTCCAATTAACACCTCTGTTCTTCCCTCATGAACATGCTCATAACGGCAAGGGCTTCATATTTTGTGGGGTGAAGAGTCTGTGTTAATGTACACCTGTATTTTTTTTAAATTGCAGCTGACCAAGAGGATCAGGAAACTTACTTGGAATCAGAGCCTGTCAAGTCACTCTGTGAGCCTGAACACCAGACTGAAGCAGTGAAAGCTGAGCCAGCAGACAATCTTGCCACCCAAGAAACAACAGACAACACAGGTACAACCAATAAAAACACGTACTTCGAACTGGAGGAGCGAGATAACCCGCTCTGGCCTCCTGGCCGTGGCATGTTTGAGGAAGGCTCTGTCGAACCGGCACATGCGATACAGCAGTGCTTACAGATTTTCTCCTCTCGCACCGAACAATATCCCGCTCACAATAACACAGAAAGTTCCTATAAGTCTTCATCGACTGCCATGGAGAAAATCGAAGATGATTCATTCAGTGCACCGATAAAAGTAGAGCTAGAGATGCGACCTGTGTGCGTGGGAAGTACCACACCAGAGTCCCTTCGCAATGATATCAGACATGTCTTGCGTGCCACAGTCAACGAGGACCAATGCTTGCAGTCTACGTTGCAACAGGCGGGACCTTCACTAGCACCCGCCCATGTGCAGAGATCAACAGAGGGCACTTTAGGACCAAACGCCGGGCACGTCGAACATCATGTCCTCAGTAGAAGCAGCTTGAAAGCGAAGAGGCCGCTCAATGTGTGGAGAGCAAATCAAAAACTGTTCACCTGCTCAGTGTGCAGCAAGGGCTTCCCCCGCTTATGCCAACTCGAAGAGCACAAGTCCACTCACGGGGCCTTCAAACCGTTCAGATGTCTTGAATGCGGGAAGTCTTTCACCCAGAAGACCAGGCTGAAGACGCACCAGAGCGTGCACACGGGAGAGAGACCCTTCAGTTGTAAAATCTGCGGCAAGATGTTCTCAAGGCAGGACAACTGCCTGCGACACGAACGTTTCCACAGCGGACTGAAGCCGTACAGCTGCGGACAGTGTGGCAAAAGCTTCACCGTTCTCGGTAACCTCAAAATACATCAAGAGATTCACCTGAGAGGAAGATAGCGTCACTGCGGAAGGAGCTTTTGCACAAGCCATTGCTTTATCTTGCTGTTGTATTGCTTAATGGGTTCCTTTTTTGTTGAAGTTGAAGATTTCTCAATGAATGGTTATCTCTCAAATAATAAAGGTATTGAATGCGACTGTAATCATGTCTACCTTCCCTTTGAGGAGGGCGGGGAGGGATGCTGGTAGAGGAAAAACATGATGCTCCATCTATTCTGACTTCAAGTTCATTTATTTATATAGCCCTTTATCACAAGCATGTCTCAAAGGACTTAAATCCTTTACTAATGGCACTCTTCAGTGTACTGCATGTAAAGCTGAGAATGCTGACCTGTTTTCATATCTATATCAATTTATTTTTCTTGCAACAACATATATCAAAAGAAACTAGAAACCAAAGAGGCACCAACATAAAGTGGAGATTTTAAGGACTCCACTGATGCCAAACATGCCATCAAATGGTGTAGAAATGGCTCTTAAAATCAACTGAATATGATTTGTACATTAAAATTTGAAATTTAAGCTCACTCAATTTAGACATGCTGTACCCAATTTCAAATTATTTTCACCGGTAAATGAGAGAGGATCAAGTATTGATCTAAACGTTACATAGTGCGTTTTTCTTTTGAATTTCAGTAGTAAGCTGTGACCTAAAAACAAAAAACTAAATGTTAGACACGTGTGGTTCCAAAGAGCCGTTCGCATTCATCTGTTATGATGTGATGTCTCTAAATGTGACAGCACCAGTTTTCTATTTTTACCTCACTGTGTAAAATGGCCTCTAGGATAATCATAGCGTTATGAGACAAACGGTGTAAGGTTTGTACATGAACAAGATACTTTTTTTGTCTTCTAATCATTTACAGAAAAAGTGTTTGGTATGCAACTACTGAAATGAACAATCGCTACATGAACCTTTCCTGTGTGTGTGTGTGTGTGGGAGGTACTGGGGTATCTTTTGCAGTATATTTAATATGTATTTTTTGCTATTGTATTGAAATTGGATACAGGACTATGACTCTCTTTTTCCACTCATGTGTTTGTCTGTATTCACACCCCATATCTCAGAAACCCCAGGCTGATTTTGACAAAATTTGGGGAAATGACGTGTCTTGCCAGAAATCTCACATTGACAAAATTACAGATTGGCCTCAAGGAGTTTTTATTGATTTATTTTACCTTTATTTTACCAGGCAGGTTACTTAAGAACAAATTCGTATTCACACGGACGGCCTCTTGGGGTGGAAAGGGGATCAAATAAAAACTCAGACATACAAACTTTCAACTTTAAGGGACATAAAACATTACCATTAACAAAGGGCAGTACGGTGCCAGAGTGATCAATTGAGAAGACTGAAAAAGTTAATCTCCTGACATGTTTGCACTACCAGTGTGAAATGGTATACATATTATTATTATATTATGTATTTTTGCTTTACTATCGTTTGTATTTCCATATTGCAAAACTGAAAACTGTTCCAGAATAAATTTCGGTCTCAGTAATACATTTTAAGGAAAGATATCACTGAGTTTTGAAATGCACTTCTTTTACTTTTGGGGAGGATAACGGGAACTAACCCATGGAACTAACCTTTCAGACTCAGAGGAAGTGGCTGGAACAATGTTCTCTGCGTGTTTTGTCTGTGTTTACGGTATCTGTGTCATCACATCCGGTAGAAGTTCGAGAACGGCTGTTTCAATCTTCGTACCAATTAGCTGCTGCTAGCGGCAAAGCGGCGTACGTTAAAACAAACGCTTACTAAATTGTTGCACCTTGCGTAGACGCAGCGGTTTCACCAATGGCCTGTTTTGGTTAGGGCGACGAAGTTACAGCCGCGCGCAGGACTGTCGGTTTACTTTCTCGTTTTCAAGTTTGAAAGCTTCCACATCTCTGGGTTTTATCATGTTGAGTGGCGTTGCTCTCCGGGCTCAGATTGCCTCCGTTATAGATGCCCTGTCCAAAGCGGCCGTGGCAGAAATTGGCAAAGTTGTCGAAGATGGCATGGTGGTGTTACGGCTCGAAATGTGTCAGCGGGAGAATGAGATCAAGAGCCTGAAAAACAACATCGAGGTTCTCCACAGCGAGTTGAGAGCAGCGCAGGAAGCTCAGGACAGATCCGCGTCACTTCGCCCCGAAACCCACGGGAGAGATGGTAAGAGAGACGAGACTGATTTGACCTAGAGAGCAGCTAAACACAGCGAAACTCACTTTATCTACATTTTTTAGCCTGGCATCAGTCTTAATGAGGTTAATTCATAGAACACATCATACCAAGTAGTGTCAAACTGATGTAAGCTATATGAGGATAGGGTCTTAAAGGGGGAAGGGAGCATTAATCCGTGTTTTTCTCAAAATATAATTGACCTTGGGGGTTTCTTGCCTTATGAGGATCAGTAATTACCATGTAGTCTACATGTAGTCTGCACGGCTGCAATTCTTATTCTGCTTTGTCTATCCTGTCTTTAATTCCCACCAATAGCACTGCCAAAATAATAAAGCACGAGACTGAGATTAGTGACCCATTTTCATATATATTAAATTACTTGACTTGCTTTGACAGACTTCAAAACAACATGACAGCAGTTAGACCCCTATTTTTAAAAGTAGCGATTAAAGAAATACCACATGAAAGCAGATATGCCAATATGCTGTGTTAAAACTTTGCTGTTGTCTCTCCACAGATGGTAAGAGCGGCATCGGTGACGAGAGGACCTCGCTCGACAAGGCGCACGCTGATAAGGACCAAAACAGCCTGCCCATACCCGAGCTACAGGTGAAATCTGAACCCGGGGAGGAAGGAAGTCAAGAGGCCGGAGGAAGGCCGGACCAGCTGGGAGAGGAACTGGCCATGTACAAGAGAGACGACGGCGAGCAATGGAGACCCAGGACGCACGACGAGACAGGATCTAACAACTCAGACTATTTAAGTTTAGGGCAGAGCTCCCTGCCACGTCTGCCCGACTCTCGTCTGAACACCGGCCTGCCTGCTCCTTGCACTAGCGCCGGTGGGTTTCAGCAGAGCCCGTTCATCCGCGGGCTGCTGGGTTACGGTCAGTATCGTAACTTCTACAACACGGCACGGAGGAGGACTGCAAAGAGGTTAATGTTCAAGAAAGGCTTCATCTGCCCGTACTGCGGGAAGAGCTTTGAGCGCACCGGGCACCTCGAAAGGCACAAATTGATTCATACGGGCGAGAAACCGTATCGCTGTGAGATATGCGGGAGGCGCTTCAATCAGAAGTGCAGCCTCAAGGAGCATATGAAGACTCACAGGATCTGTAAGTGTTTCACGACAGGAACGCAGCGGGATTGTTGCAGCTGTGTTAGAGAGAATGTTGGAGAAACTGGCTCGTGGGGAAACTTAACGAGAAACAATCGACCCCTCCCTCAACGTCTACCTTACAGTTGCCCTTGAGCAAGGCATTTCATCTGGCAGCTTTCAGGTGTAAATGTAGTTCATAGCGAAGGGTCAGCTGCCACCCGTTGCCCCTGGAACTGGTGGGGATTGAGTGTCTTGCTCAAGGACTCTTCAGCAGGGCAGGATTAGGGAGGATCACAGGCTCACAGGGGTCAAACCTAGGATCTTAAAGGTTGCAGGATGGTCTCTCTCTCTCTCTGCTGCCTGATTTATATTTAACTGGACAGCTGTATTAACAGCTTGATTCAATATGACACACCAAGATATGTAACAAAAATATTCAAATTCATATTGAGCCTTCAGATGGTTAAACGACCTCCCTGAGACCTTGATTAATGTTTAGCTATTCTGTAGAAAAACTGTCATGGAGATGCAAGGCCCTCCAAAACTCCCTAACACATGGCGGCCTATAGCGCTGAAACGATTAGTCAATCAATAGATTAGTCGATCGACATAACATTTATCGATTATAATTTTGAAAAAATAATCTATAGATTAATTGAAAATCAAAAATAACCGTTAGTTGCAGCCCTAGTGGCCTGGTTGTGTTATTGCTTGACTGCTTCCTTGGAGTCTTGGATCATTTCACAGTTGGAAGGCTCTGGCTGTGACATTCCTTGGAGTTGCAGCAAGCAGAGAAAAACTATGTGGTTTAGGCAAGAATAGGAGAGGGGATGGGGGATGGTGACTTACTGACAGCTGTGTTCTTCTGACCGGCACATGAGCAGGCCAGGCCTTTTATATCCTATCTGGTGCCCCAGGCAAGATTTCGATTGCCCCCGTTAAAGTTCTGTTGGATATTAATTATTGGGGTCACAATGCAGTTCCTGTCCTGCAACAGTGAAACAAATGGTAAAAACTCGTATTCAGAAGGTTCAAATGACCCTCAAGACCTTCAAGAGACCTTGCGTAAACGTTGGCTAATCTGTAGTTCTGCTAATCTTTGGAAGTGCGCTGGCATGCTACAATTAGTGCTATTTGTGCTTGAACAGTGTGTGAAAACTATTATCAGTGTAATCATCAACGAGGACCCCCACCCCAAAAAACCTGATGAGTATCAAGCAGACTGAAATGAAAGACAAGTTTATCTTTACAACAATACAAAAATAGGTATTTTGAATGAATTTTATGGCTTCAAATCAATTTAAGATGGATAGCACCCTTCCTATACACCCTATGCATAGGGCCAGCCCTGATCTGCTCTTTGAAAGGTTAATGCTTATGATGATATCTGTATCTATTAACAGGTATTCAGCCAGGACCTATTGAGATCAACGTGGCAGAGCAGAAGCAAGTTCCCGAAGAGAATACTTGTACCGATACTCGTCGCCCCGAGGAAGAGAGCCAGAATCAAGTCGAAGACGGCCTACCTAAGAATGAGGACATTCTCCCAACACCCGTTCAGGTGAAGTCGGAGCCCGGGGAGGAGGATGTAGCACAACTGCTGTATCTCAGAGGAAATGACCAGACGAGGGAAGGATTGGACAACCTCAGTGACGACTTCACAGCACTTGAGAGAGACAGCCAGCAGTGGATGTCCAGACTACACGGACAAAACAACGCAGAGATGAGCAGCACAGAATATCTCAGCGGCTCAGCGCAGAACACGACGTCCTTCCCCGGAATAGCTCGGTTACTTCCGCAGTCAGTTGAAGTTTCTTGTAGCACCTTCTCCTTTCCAGTGAAACCATACGGGGAACTCCAAGACGATATGATCTCCCAGCCGCCCTACGGGTCCTCAGACGCACTTCTGATATCGAGCGATGGCACAGTTCACTCAGGCTTGCCTGGCATGGCGGGGGCCTCGCTGAATCACCACCAACCGAGGAGAAGCAGGTCTTTTCAGGTGCTCAAACCAAAGAAATGCTTCATCTGCTCGTACTGCGGCAAGGTGTTCGAGCGCGTCGGGCATCTTGAAAGGCATTTACGAATTCATACGGGTGAGAAGCCGTACGGCTGCCATATTTGCGGGAGGTGCTTCAATCAGAAGAGTAGCCTGAAGGGGCACATGAAGACACACAGAAATGGTAAGAGACATTACAGTCAGAGTTTCGTTCTCAAATGAGATTTCCACCATTTTAAATAGATGACACCTACTCTTACAAAATGATAGGTTTAAAATAATGAAAAAATTGATTTATTTTCAAAATATAGTAGGTAAGTCCGATAAGTTTGGCAAATTGATACGTTTTACAGACTGGATCGTCTAAATTTTAGAAATATTGAATGATGAGTGTGAGGTAAAGATTTTTTTCTACATGGATTGTGTCATGAAATAATGCGCTTGTCTAATGATGATGCAGATGATGATGCATGTGAGTTGTACGCTCTGTTTCGACACTAATCATTCAGCAGTGGTGCACCGCCACAGCAACAAAATCACCACCACTGCTAGAGAAAATTAGAAATTAGCATATACAGTCAAATTAAGCCTAATTTCCCACAAAACATAATAAACTGCAGTCAGTGTTTAAAATGTAAATTTTTACAACAGTAAAATATCCAAAGAATGTTTTTAACTCTTCGATGGATCCATATCTTGAGTCAAAACAGGGATGCATGTGGAACTACAATTAAAATTACTTTTCATGCCTTGTTTTCTGAAAAGGGGAGAGCATAGAAGTGCTGGAGGCACATCACCTGATGTTTAAGATGCCTGATAATCAACCATCGGAGAACCTGGCAGAACCCAAGACCGGACCGCCAACTTTAGAGGAACAGCTACCCGGCTCCGGATACAGTGAGAGGGTTGGCGAACAAGCAGTAATGGTAAAGGTAGAGCCAGACGGGGAGGATCTTCAAACTCTCAGTCAGTTGGGGAATGAAGATGGTACAGAAGCACCAGACCAAAGCCAGCTGTGGGCATCTGGGATGGAGAAGAGAAGTGACGCACCTCCAGTACCTGGTTGCTCTAATGTCATGATACAAACTGCAGGTGTAGTTTCACACGACATCAATTATCGCCTCAGTCCTGCTGGTGGAGCAGCGAGCGAGCAGAGAGGATATGTGTCACCGAGCAAGGATCTGCCTTCGCTATATGAAAAAGAAAAGGTGGAGATGATGCAGAACAATCAGTATGCAATCATGGGCATGCAATCCAGAAGCTCGGATATGATGATAGCACCCGAGTTGCTGGATCGACCGACTACAGAGGAGGTTGCAGTGAATGAGTACAGTGCAGCCACTAACAGGACTCAGGAGGGTAGTGTGTTTGAATTTGATATGACTGGCTCAGGCAACCTGGAGGACAACTGTAGTGTAGACGCCACCAAGCAAAATTGCTTCATATGCTCAACTTGTGGGCAAAGCACTGATAGTTTCAGTCACTTTCAGAGACACCAGTGCAAAAATATTGGTGAGCAGTCCTTCAGCTGTGAGATATGTGGTAAGATGTTTAATCAGATGAGCATCCTGAAATTGCACCTTAAACTCCATGTAGATTAAGCTAATTTGTGGTCCACACAATGATGAAAGTATGTGTATCATCACCAGGCTTCATCAGATTCGCTCATAGCAATTAGGAATGTGTACTTTCAAGTCCATTTTCTCACGGTTGACAATTCAGTGCGTGGTCTAAACGAATATTTGAATATTCATGCGTGCCAAAACTTACAAAGGCAAAAGCAGATCATGGACATAAGGCATCACTTTCTGCTCTCTACAGTAACTGATCGGTCGCATATCTTTAGCAATCTTGTTGGCAATGAAGGCAGAGATACTCTCAGTTCGTTTGCACAAATGTTCAATAAGAAAGTGCACTACCGAATGAATTACAAACATTTATTATAATTCACACCAGCAGACAAAGAAACTAACGTGGTTCAGCACTAAGCCTTCATCAGCGTCCACGGAGAAGTGAACCTTATTTATAGACAATTCCCAATATCCATGAACACTGGTAATTAGCAACTGTGACAGATTAAGACCAACAATATAGTACAATCACTAAATATATTGAGAAAATACAATATGAAACTACAAAATGCATTAGAAGATAAAACTCCACGAGAGCTCCCCGATTAGAAACACATGATTGTACTATATTGTTGGTTGTTTATCTTAATCTGTCACACAGTTGCTAATTACCAGTGTTTATGGATATTGGGAATTGTCTATAAATAAGGGTCAATTCCCCGTGGGGAGTGGAAACGCTGATGAAGGCCTAGTGCTGAAACACGTTCGTTTCTTTGTCTGCTGCTGTGCATTATAATAACCTTTTGTAATTTATTCTGTAGTGCAGACTTTCCTCTTTTATTGAACATGTATGAACAAGATCCTGCACCCTGAGGGCATCAAGAAGAGTTTTGAGTTGAGCGGCAAGTTTTTTTTATTCCTTTTGCACAAAGGTTGTCATGTTAGTTTGGCTACATCAGTCTTCCTTGCTTGTAGAAATAGCTGGATGTTTTTTTGAGATGATTCAGCATTGTCATAAACAGTGAATAAGGTTGTCCTTGCTTGAAGTTTGCCCACATTGGGCTTTTGTGTGGCTTTGATAATGACATAATCAGTGGCGTGCACAGACATTTTGGGGAGCAGGTGCTCAAGTGAAAAAAAAGGGCACCCCTCTCATAATTATTTATTGAAAAATAAGAGATTTCAATCAAATTAGATGAACAGTTAAAGGCCCGGACAGTTGTCCCTGAACATGACTGCTCTGGACTGACATTTCTTTTTCATCTGTGATGGGTTCTGTATCAGGTGGCAATACATCTCCCTCATCCTCCTTGCTGGTAGATGGTCTGTTGCAGGATAGCAGAGAGCTGCTTCAATGGGCTGCCTGTTGTAGCTCCCTATAGACCAACAGTACAATATGATGTTTATTTGGGTAAGACTGCTTGGTGACAGAGTCGATGCATTACAACAGTAAGACTCACCAGACCGTAACTGTCATGGCCCAACTTCAATACCCTATCACATAGCTACTTTTTATGCAGACACATTTTAATAGACCATTTGTCATTTGGCAATGTTTTAATAATATTTAAGATAAATACAAGATTACTGCAAGTGTTGTAATGTAGACCTAACTTATATAAGGTTAGTAGAAACTAGCCTACTAATATTCAGCTAAAGTAGCTTCATGTCTGATTTAGAATCGCCAAACCACTTTGTGTAGTTAAAATGAATTGTGGACCTATAAGAGATTTCAATCAAATTAGATGAACAGTTAAACTTTCAAATCTGAGCTTGTAA
>OMLI01059816.1:0-10939 GCA_900302605.1 Rondeletia loricata
CGCTGTCCACGGTGCTGAACCGTGTGGAGCTGTCCACGGTGCTGAACCGTGTGGAGCTGTCCACGGTGCTGAAATGCGGAGAAGCAGAGCCACTACAGTACAGTATTATATACCTGTGTTGACAGGTCAAATGACTTGGGTCAAATCATCTGTCCGCCTCAGACAATATGTATTCTGACACATGCTTGGTTCAATATTTCTCAGTCTACACTTCACTGTTTACTTCATTGCAGATTAGGCCTACAATAGGCCTACTATATTAACTAGTTATAGCCTAGTTTAGTATGGAGTGGCATTCATTTCTTGGAGTGCCTCTTCTGCATTATTAGTGACACCATATTGGATGTTTTCTTATTTTATTTGCATATTTTGCCATTGTCTGTAAAATGTCTCACACCGATATGACCAATGAAGCTGAGCTGTGGTCGACCTGTCAGTAGCCAGTAAGGCTAAGGCCTTCTTTTCTCATTTGTTATCTTCAGACTAAACAGGAAACATTTGGAGATCACCTCATGAAACCTTAATGTCTTTCTTAGAACCACTTCCTATTTATTATATTTTTCATGGTTCTTTATACTGGAAATAATAACTCTTTGTAAGTCACTTGTGGGATACCAGCAGAGGCCTGGATTGCATGTATTACTACCTCTGACCAGTCTTCATGAAAGGGTTTAGGTCTGCGAGTTCAACAGGTATTTCTGTTCATTCTCAGCCTATTTGCAAATGAGCCAGATTGATTTCTCTCACATTAGCGGCGATATTGAGAGAATTGCATTACAGTAAGGTATTGCAAAGAGCTCTTACTGTAAGACATCTCTGTATCAGAGTACTTGCCCCCCATGAGAGAGTGAAATGATTCAGCTGGCTTCATCTGTGGCCACATGGACATGGTCCAGACACAAACTACTGCAGCAGTACACAAGATAATCGAACAAACTAGGCCACCATTATCTGAGATGGACACTTACAGGATCAAATGTATTCATGACAGAACAAAAGATAGAGCTAATCTTCAATTGTGAGTAGGATTATAGAGATTCATGTAGCTTAAAGTAGCATTTCTTCATGGTTTTAACCATGATTTAACCCCTGATCCCATCCCCAGCAGAAAGTTGTTGAGCTACAATTGGGTGAGCACTTCCTAGATTCATCTCAAGGATTGGATTATTTCTCTTGTCTTTGCAAATTCATTATTAGTCTACTGTGCACTATTTTTATATGTACTCACATGCACATCAGTACAATGTCTGTATGTATGAATTTGTGTGTGTGATAGTCATATACATAGTCATTAAAAGCTGATGAAAGTTAAAGTCATCATCATGCAGACACCCCTGCAGATGGATGGCATGCTTATGCCGCTGTGACACTGATTTGGAATCAGATGTGGCAAAACGCTCCTCCTTCTCTGTGGCAGAAATCCTTAGGTTAGCAAGACCTCAGTGCAGTAATGTGTCTGAGTAAGTGAGTGTGCATTCAAGTCGTGCTGAGCAGCACAAAGACTGTTGTGTAATTTGTAACTTTGCCATGGAAGGATCTGGGACAGGAATACTCCAGCCAGGAAAGCAGGACCTCCAGGGTCTGCATACTCACATTGCATTACTGGAATGGCTGAAGGACACGTTCAGTCAGTAATTCACCAGAATCACCAGTCGTACCAGTCATGATTCGGTCAGGAACTAAAAGGACCAACAAAACGCAAGAGAAGAAAGTTCATTTTGATGCTGTGGTTTAGATGGCTGCTGTGTCTCCTTTAATAAAATGTCCCTCAACACAGTGGTGCCTTCAGTACAGTGTTGTTTTGAAAAGACAACAGACCAATTTATGAGCCACAATTGTGTTCACTGTTATACTGGCAGGTTTTTGATGTCTGCTGCCCTTTACTCTGCAGAATGTTTCCCCTCTGTGGGGCCGTAGCAAAGTGAGGTATGTCTCTCTCAGCCATTCTAAAGCAAGTTCATTTGGCCATATGTGCTCTCTGTTTTGTGCTTCAGTACATTACATACTGTTAATACAAAATTTTTCTAGACATGACAAGATGTAATAATCAATATTTCCTTTATAAGACCTTTATTTTGGTATAGATCATCATTGGAAGCTGACATGGCTCTGCAGTATAAAGCAACAATATGACATAGATAATATATAACCGTATATATTGTTTGATGAATTTCTTTACCTGTTTCGTTCATCTTGGTCGTGAAAATGGTAACATAAATTGTATTGCACAAATATAAGAAGCAAATGTTTGTTTTAACATTTCTTCTTTTAGTTGAACAGTATTGCAGAGAGGAACAGGAAAGACTGGAGAGAGAAAGTGAAGGGAAGAAAAGTGAAATAGGTCAAAAGCTGGACTCAAACTCTCAATGTCAAAAGTACATGGTGTGTGCCTTAGCCTGCTGTTCCATGGAGTATAATGAACACATTTTCTGGACATATTTTCTTGGCAGTACAATAAGTATTGCGGACAGCAGATACATAGTAAACGTGACTGTGAGAAATGAAAAACTCAGTATAGTATCACAGTTTGCTGGGCGGCAGGGTAGCCCAGAGGTAGAGAAGTGGGCTTGAAGCCGGAAGGTTGCCAGTTCGAGACGGGGAAAAATCTGGCATGATGTGAGCTGGCAACCGGAGGGTTGTTGGAGTCAGTATCAGGTGCCAGTCCCTGCCGTTGTGCCCTTGAGTAAGGCACTTAACCCATAATCACTCCCCGGGCGCTGTATATGCGGCTGCCCACTGCTCCTAAGTAGTTAGGATGGGTCAAATGCAGATGAGAAATTTCCCCATGGGGATCAATGAAGTGTAACTAACTGAACTTAATGTGATGCAAGTGTGTGCTTGTGATGCAAGACAAACCTCTCAACATAGACACTCTTTTAACGCTGTACAGAGCACTGAAGTACTGTCATGTGGATCCACAGAAATGTCTGTCAGGCTGTAAAGAAGATTCTGCTAGATTTCTAAAGTATAAAACTTTTTGTCAGACAGAAGTTGAGAAATAGAGAATATGATATACTTGAGAAATGAGAGAATATTATGTACTTTAAATTTCAGTTTGAACTGTTGACAATATATGTTAGAAATCTACTGTATAATAATGAATGCTCTGCTATGTTCATTCAATCTATAGCACTTAATATAACCACACTGTTGGCTTTATGATTGATTATTTTTCTGGCTGTAGGTTGTAGCAGTTCTGCATGGCTTACTATCTCTGCACCTTAATTTTAGATTTTAGAAAAGCGCTGCCTTTGTATTTTTGATCTAATAAATGATCTATACATTTGCATGGCCTTGTTTTTGTTCTTTATTCACTTGCTAATGTTGAAAATTATTCCTGAAAGGCTCAAAATGTGTCGGTTCTGCCAAGATGAACTAATCGCACAAAATTGTGCATCTATTTCATGCTATCAACATTTTCACTTTGCTTTCTAACTGTGACTGAACTCCACAGCCAGGGTAATCATGGAAGTTAGTCCCCATCACATTGCTTTGCAGTGTAAGGCTGCCACTTTGGGGTTCTCAGGCCTTCGATGAACTCAAGTGTTACAAAATATTCATCATAGGATGTTGTGTGGACTGTGGATACAACTACATAGAGAGACAGCTTGGATAAATATGGAGTATAAATATGAGCTTTTTGCCAGTATTTGCCTATTCTTCTGCTTGTCCCATCAGTCCTTCCAACATCCTACGTTCAACATGTTGAAGGCCAAAGAATAATTTAGTCGTGCGTATTTTGAGGATATGCTAAGTATTGGGAGCTTTAGGCACAATGAAAGAGCGAGTGTTCGAACAGCTTGGAGGGTTTGTGAAAATATGAGCCTGTGTGATGTGCCCATCTCTCTCAATCTCATGTTGTTCTGACATGGCCTCTGTTGAAGAGTTTTCTAATGGTGTGAGTACAGGTTTTGCAATTCAAATGAAATAGAGGACATAAGACTCTCAAATCGAGAACATTTAGCCTTGGCTGGTAAAGGGCCTGAAGCAGACTAAAAAGGTGACAAGGTGACTCTTTCAGTCTATCCATCTCTCTCCCTGTAATATATGCCCAGTACGCTGGAGTTTAACCCTAGTGTCACGCAGCATCCATAAGCTTGCCATTTTAAAATGCCCAGATCCCTGCAGTAGTTACAGTGAAGAAAGCCCTCCAGTTTGTGGATGATCTGTTGCCATAGTTACCCTAGCAGAGGAACTGAGCACTCGTCTCCCTCAAACAGGCAGTGGAGCCGAGCTCCGAGCCCCTCCTTCTCTTCCTCCCCCTCACTGGGTCTCCTGGCTAGTTCATCAGCATAGTGATTCACACCGAACTCTCCTTGAAGGGCCAGCATTTGTAGGGTTTTGAATCGTCAATGGAGCCCCGTCATTATCAAACACATTTAGCGTGTATGCATTACATCGCTTATGTTGCCAAGTTGCAATGTTGCTGAAATAAAAAGAGGCTCCAGAGGCCATATGTTATAGTGAAGATCCTCCTGACGTGTGTCCCCTGAAGAATAATCATGTCCTTAATCAGGGTTTGAGTCGCAGGATGTTTCAGTGTACAGTCACAGCCTCTGACTTCATGATGCTGCAAAAGCAGGCAGACTGGAAGATTTATGCTAATGCGTTATGATAGAGAAGCATTTAGCCATACTACATAGCAGTTTGTGTGGGCTCTATTTTTGGAGGTAATTAACTTAACATTGTACTAAAATCAGGACTGCTTAAGAATTAATTGCCTATTAAAATGACTACCCACTTCAGGGTGGGAGCTTGTTTACAGCTGGCTAAGCAGTGGTTCCTGTGCGACACTGTGTTTAGATCTTTGCATTAAACAGCGTATTAAAAGCTGCGATAACTGCCCGGCTACAACCCCAAAACACATGCTGTGTGGAAACATGACGTCGTTTGGGATGCACCTTGCCTAATCAGAGGTCACAAGGATGAAACTAAGGGAAGAGTTGCTCATCCTTAGCCTGGATGTCATTTCTACCTTCAACTATCAGCACTTACATAAGACTAAGATCAAATATGTTTTCACGAACTGCTGTTTCATGGACTTCTGTCTTCTCTTGCTCTGCACAGTGATCTGCAACTTCCGGTCGTCAGTATGTCAGGCTCTGGTCCTGGAGATTGGGGAAACCGTACAGATCCTGGAGAAGAGTGAAGGTAAAAGCAGACAGTTCTTCTGTGGTAACGCAGACTCATGATAAGTAAAGGCACAGTTATTGTGTTTGATTGTGTAGAAATAGGAGCTCCACTAGGCCGGAAGATATAGGGTAAAATGGACACTACTATAGTGTGGCGGTCGCTTTTCACTTCACACTACGAGCTGCTTGAAGTGCCATGGCGTAATGATCAAGTCGCTGCATTAATTTTTGATGTTCATTTTGATGTTCCTTTAGGTTGGTACAGAGGCTTTTCCACCAAGAAGCCTTCTATCAAGGTAATTATGCCAGCATGCACATGTTACTAGTTTGGCATTGTCTTGATTGCTATACATTCTGCGTTCAAATCAGTTCATTACAGCAGGGTGAATCAAAATGCAACACTAGACTCAATATTTGATGCATAAGGCTAAACGAAGAACAACAGTGTGGATAACAAATTATGTGCCTTGTGGATGGAACCTTGGTATGAGACACATGCCACCCCTGTAGTAGGATGGCACTGATTGTAGAAAAGGCTGTACAGATCATCACAGCATCATAGTGCACGCTGTACCACTGCTGTACTGAGAGAAGAATTACTTGGAAAATGTAAATGTTCTTTTCTTTTCAGCCAGCAGATGGTGTAATGAATGGTCTGGCAGCCACTCATTATAGAGAAGCAAGCTATTGGTTATAATGTGCCAATTTTATTCGAATTTTTAACATTCAAGATAGAATTGTCTACAGTGACTGCTGTAGTCCTAATGCAGGACAGATGCAGGATGGTGGACTTCTACCACTTGTTGTGGCACTGTATCTGTGATCAAAGCAGAAGGAAAGTTCAGCTGTAGGCGGAACAGAGGGATTTTGTTCCAGAGGGAGTGGGAGGTTTGGACCTCCCTCATGCTGTTGTTACATGCAGCATCATTTTAACGGGCTGAGAAATCCTCTGTATAAGGCTCAGTAAGCAGAGGCCTTACAGGACCATAGGTACAGAACTCTGAGCAGTATACCACCATCACTGCTGACAGAGATCAATACACTGCACTGCAGTAAATGGTTATTATATATTACTGACACATCCCATAGAATTGATTGTTCAGTAAAGTATGTTTATGGCAGTCCCTCACTGTCCCTGTCCCTGACAACCTGTACCCGAACAGTCTGGAAAGTCATTATACAAAGTTGCAAAACAATAGTATACCCATAATAAGAATAATGCTATTATCTGTTATTAGAAATGTGTCACCAGCAGGTAATTAAGGCTATTTCGTGCTTATCATCCTGCTTTGAACTGAAACATCAGAAGTTGAAGTGTTATATGAGGCTGCTGGAACGTTTGAGAGAAAGCAATAAAACTGTCCAATCCTGGCAAATGTAGGTGTTAGTGGCTACATGTTGCCCTGCTCTACTCTCATCAGCTATTTACAGTTCCTACTAACATGCCTCCATTTTGTTATGTACTCTACTGCCTACATTCATTCGCCCCCATACTCACTGTGGCCAATTCATCACATCTGGCAGATTAGAATAAGAAAGATGAACTGCAAGGGTGGCAGTTGGCACCACTCTGTCTCCCATGCCCTTCTCTGCTAAGCCAAGCCACAATTAGGGCTACTGCACATGGCTTTGCCTCTCGTCTCTGTGGTGGTGTGTGCAGACAGAATGGGCTTCACATCTGTTTTTTTTGTTTTTTTTGCATGGCAGACAAAATTAGCTTACAGCAATACAGAAATTGGCCCAATTTTAAGGAAGTGTGATCTTTTACTTCCATGAACATATGATGTGATGCCAGCAATATTTAGAGATTTTAATAATTGTGATTGACAACATTTCCGCTGTAAAATATCTTTGTTACAATGTCTAGTTCTTCAACACCGAGCCCTCAGTTCTGTTTAGACCAGCTAAGAACACAACATACTATGTTTCATTTGTGTGTTGTAGGAGATGGAGAGGTCACACTCTTTGTAACATCTTTGCTCCTTCTTCTGTCCATAGGGTATTTTCCCAACCAGCTATGTCCACTTGAAGAAATCCACAGTGACCAACAGAGGGTATGTGTCAAGTTGAATGATAAAATGCTCTTTATTTAAGCATGTCCAGTATAATCTAACCACTTCCTCTGTATCCTTTCATCTTTTAAGACAATTGATGTTATGGTATCATTGATATGATCAGGGTTTTCACACTTTGGTCTCCAGCCCCTTAGGAACCAGGGACCCTAGGGCTCCACAAAGGTATTGCAGAGGGTCCACAAAAATGAGGAGACTTTACAGTGTACATGATTTTATACCAACCTCCACTATGTATGTATTTGGTAATGTTGGAAAGACAGACTTCTTTTCTTTCATTTGGACCAATGTCAAATTCTCTGTCAAATGAACTCATTGGTCACTGGAGCTCATAACACTTAGGGCTCTATTTTCGTGACCACAAAGTGGTATTTTCGTCTGGCGCACACAGGTTTTTTTTCTCGCCTGCGCCCGTTTGGTATTTTGGTGACTCGCCATGAACTTGACTGGGCCGAGGTGGGATGAGAGGCGCAGTAGGGGCTAGCACTGGGTATCGAGAACCAGTTTACCTCATTATCTCCTAGATGTTCCGCACTTGTTCTGCACTGCGCCAACAGTCACAACAGTAGCAAGCAGATGCTGCCTTCAAATGCTGTCAGAAATATTTGAATTATGGGTAGAGTGCGCTTGAACGACCCAATACAGTGGTAAATAAAAACGGGAATCCAATTACTTCAATTTTGTTCACTTGTTCTTGTATTGTGTTCTCTGTAAGGCATTATGCCAAACGTGCCTTAGCTGTTTTGTAATTTTTTAGTAATTCTGAGACAAAAGTAACTCTACACAGCAATATCTTTCTTGAGTAATACAACACTAAAGCTGTATGTAGTCTTTAACCCCTGACAATTTATACTGTAGGAATCTGCTCAGTCCAGGTCAAAAGCACACGATGCAAGGTACAGTCTATTTTCGTGGCTTTACCAAGCGATGCGTGCATGAACAGATCCTGTTCAAAAGCTTACCAAACCCTTTTGTGGATGATGTTGGCCATTTTGACTTTGATATAAAACCTTCAAGCAGGAAAAAATAAGATACATTTTTAATTCATTCTTACTATTTACACATGTGGCTGTGATGTTAATGATTGTCATCCAACATAGAACTGTCAATATGCGCCACAACGCATTGGAGTGTGGATTGTAGAAACAGGCGTATCCTCTATAGATGTCAGGGACTGACTGGTGGATGTCCCCCTCCCATAGCTAAATTGTCCCTGTGGTTCACTGCCAACTTCTGTTTGGCTCTTCACCTAATATCATTGACCTGTTTCCTACATTGGGCAATGGTTCTCTTAGGACCGGAGCAACACGGTAACCAAATGTGTTATATCCTCCCAAGCTAATTCAATTTTAAGTGCCGTATGTTCGCTCGTGGTGATTCTGCACCTCCCGCACAAGGAGTGTTATGAGCTCCAGTGACCAATGAGTTCATTTGACAGAGAATTTGACATTGGTCCAAATGAAAGAAAATAAGTCTGGGGGGCAGGGTAGCCCAGGGGTAGAGAAGCAGGCTTGAAGCCGGAAGGTTGTCAGTTCAAATCCTGAGCCAGACGGGGGATAATCTGGCATGATGTGAGTTGGCAACCGGAGGGTTGTTGGAGTCACTATCAGGTGCCAGTCCCTGCCGTTGCGCCCTTGAGCAAGGCACTTAACCCCCAATTGCTCCCCGGGAGCTGTGCAGTAACCACCCACTGCCCCTAGGCAGCTAGGATGGGTCAAATGCAGAGGAGAAATTTCCCCATGGGGATCAATAAGCATAAATAAATAAATAAAATAAAATCAGTTTCCTCTTGGGAGAAGCTTTTGTGGCAGATTTGCTCTGGACTTGTCAGAGCGCCGTGGTGCAGAGTGCACTGCTTTTAAAGGGAAGGAAAATACTTGATTTAATTGGTCATGATGATGCCAGCCCCTACCACACCTACTGATAATGTGTTCCTCCTAATCCCACCCTGGTTCCAATTGCACCGCAGGTGTGCCGTGCACCTCTGGCCACGAAAATTCCAAAAATCTGTCGCTACACACTGTGCAGCTGTGCCTTGCACCATTGACTGCACTTTGCGCCATGCGCCGTTGATTCGCGAAAATAGAGTCCTTAGCCTGATTTCCTTAGAGTATCTATTTATAGTATCTATAAAGAACATACTGTGACCTCTAGGAATGACACAGACAAAAAAGCTGTGTCAACCTTCCTGGAATATAACACTACAAGGCAACTATGAGAGAACAAAACATGTCTTTGCAAAGTTGGGCTGTCCTCAGTGACACAGTTTGAGTACAAATAAATACAGAGAGAGACCTGCGACTCTGTTGGTCGACCTCCTGACCTCTGTGTCCGTCAAGCCCAACAACTCATACTAAGATTAGAGTGAGGGAACACCTCATGCATGTGCAGGACAGCGTATATTGTCTGTGACATTGATATTAAATGCTTCACTACAAAATATTGACAACCTCTTGTATACATTAGCAGTTTTTCCTCTATTGGCTGCTACAGTTGGGCCACTACTAGAACTTAACCCAGAGATGTTGGAGGAGGATATGAGCAGTGATGATAAAAAAACAATTAGGTTTCACAATGTTCTACGGGTCAGGAGCATTGGCTCATGTAATCTGATGAAGCTGATGAAGCTCTCCCTCACTCATTACACAGGGGTGTGATATAGTTCCATCAACTGATCAATGTCAGAGCATGCACTGTATATCCCTCCCTTCTCTGTCATCTAATTCCCCCTCATCACTGATTTGTGAGGATCTATTCTTAAATAGAATTATCACTGGACAGCCACTGACCTGCTTGCACATAATCTCTCTCTCTCTCTCTCTCTCTCTCTCTCTCTCTCTCTCTCTCTCTCACACTCATATACACACACACACACATACACACACAGTGGTCATCAGAGCTCTGCGGTTCTGCCACAAAAGCTGGCCATGGCTGTGGAGGCCAAAAGCAAGGCAAAGACAAAGGCAGGCAGTGGAGCTCTTTATCAGCCTGTGCTCTGCTGGTTGGGATCAGTGGCACAGTGTGGACTGGGAGTGTGCTGTTTCCACATAGCGAGGACTCTCGTTTTCACTCAAACAATTAAAAGTGCAGACTTGGAAATCGACATTAATATACTTCCCCGCTCCAGGAGTTGCACTTGGGGAAATGTGCTTTGCTGTCTAGTGGAGTTAATGAGGTGAAAGACATACTGCATCTCTGTAGCTCTCCCAAAGCATCCTCACCATAGATGATCACTCTGACTCGTTATGTAATGGATGGACTGTCGAGTGACTTTTACCCAGAGACGTTTTCTTTGTAGCAAAAGCAATGGTAGAGCACGAGTATCAAAGTTCAGTCTTTTCACCATAGGCCACCGCATAGAGTCACAATTTACGATGTAAGTCAGATGCCATCTCTTTTTTATAACTGAACCTTTAGTCTGATGGTTATGGAATATTAAATACGTCACAAAGCTGTACTAATGACGGACATCCACATGTGAATTTTTGCCTCACAGCTTGTAAAATTTTAATTGCAAGCACTAACCTAAATGTACAAGTACAGCTTTGTGGCATATTTAATATTCCATAGATGGTTCCCTATGAATGTGATCAGACAGAAAGGATGTCTGTTGTTTATAGTTTATAGTTTATTAAGGATCCCCATTAGAAGCACACAAGTGAGCTTCTAGTCTTCCTGGGGTCCGAACACAAAATAAAAATACAACACAACAACAAAAAATACAACATATTAAAA
>OMLI01059820.1:0-13571 GCA_900302605.1 Rondeletia loricata
CCCCAACTAACAAAACCGCCTGATGAGACTACGAGCGTCTGAGGTGAGAGAGGGAGAAAGATAAAGCGAGATTTCTACACTTTGAAACTTTCGAGCTTTTTTTTTTAAGGCTAAAAAGCAGATTTTATTTACATTTCCTGGCTTTTATTTTGACGGCTAAACGCTTTAACTGGAACTCTTTTCTGGTTACTTACGGTAACTTAACGAATCTAACCGAAGCACATGTCATGTATAGAAGCGGCTGAACCGCTTTAAAAAGAAAAAGGCAGAATCACGAACAGACAACAGAAGCTATGTCTTGTTAACCTGACTCTGCCGGATGGTTTGTTTTCAGAGTCAGGTTCATTTCTTGTATGAAAATTCAGAAAATTCAGAGAGTTGGCTCCTAATTTGTTTTTACACGCCAGAGTGGCTGAGTAGCCTCGGTAATTTACCGGCCAAAGAGGAAATCTACACGCCATTGGCGCTTGGCGGGTGTTAATTTTGTTCCCTGGACACACATCAACCTTTACTTTGCTCATGCAGAAGCATCACATTGAGTGGATCATGCCAACAAGTGTAAAAATCACTAAAGTGGAACTCATTTCTTTCAAAAAAATGTATGGCGTTTTTTTTTTTAGAAAACATTTATTTAAGTTACTTGTCAACATGCATTTAAGTTAGTCTTAAAAAAAATAAAATAATACATTACATTATTTCAGTTAGGTGAAATGTCCTGGGAGTGATGTTAATATCCATGCAGTCTGCTCAGCGTTTAGTTTTTACTGTATTTGAAGGGTTTTATTCCAAAGTGAGACATTCACTGTTTGAAAAGTTTGAATTTATACTTGCAAAATGATTTCTCAAACTATAGCAATCTTAAGACCCTTGCTTGCAAAATAGTGACAATGGAGAAAATGTTCATCTGTATTTTTTAAATATGCAGCTATCAGATCAGGTGAAAAAAATTTCTCCAGCTTCTTAAATAACTACTCGAAGAAGATCACTTATCTTGCATAATCATTCTCCCCTTTTGCATAATATTGTGTTTAATTTGAATTCGGTATTAAATTATATTTACTATAGATACTTTACTGCAGTCCTTTCTTTTGTCATTGTTCTTTCATTTCTTTCTAGTCTGTCTTTCTTTTCATTTGCTCTGTTGTTTTTGTCTCTGTACTGTATGTATCTGCTCACAAGTTGATTCATATTTTTTTGTGTTGTCATGTTTTTTGTGTTTAACACTTTAGAAGATGTAATCATGCTTGTTTCTTTTTTTAAATTTTCAATATTGAGCACTGAATATCGAATAATATTTTCTTCCCCAAAATGGAAATGTAAAATATTCCTTCATTTGTGTTTTGTTGTGACTCAGTATCACTTTTCATTTGATAACACTCTTTGGTATTTGTCTTTTCATTTACATTATGTGATTTAGTTTGTTTTGTGGCTTGTTTCACTTTTAATTTATTTGTCCCAGTTCCACGTAATAGTTTTTATTTGTGTGTTCTTTGGTTGTGTTGTCGTTTTACTCTAGTTTTTTGCTATGTTCAGTTAAATTGTTTTGTAGTTTTGTGTTTCAGTTTGTGTATGTTTTTTTTTCCATCTTGGTCCTTCCCTCTTCCCCTCCCCTCCCTGCCTACAGTCTGCCTGCCGCCATCGTCGAAGTCGTAGCATGTCTGTTTGCGTCCCCTCCTCCTCCTACTCATTTCCCCACGCTCATCCACACTTGGCCGTTCCTCCAAAGCAGCCCTCCACCCCTCCTCCAGACCTCCACTCCTCCTCCTACACCACTACCTCCCCCTGCATACCTCTCACAGCTGAGAGGGATACGTTTGCGGGGCGCCTCTCCAAGGCCCTGGAGACAGTCCTACCCCTTCACACCACCTCCTCTCTGCCCAGGGCCAGGCAACGAAGGGCCAGCCTACCTGCCCTCTTCTCCACCCCTGTAGGTTCACAACTTCAACCCCCAGTGCCCACAGTGGTGGCGAGAACCAGGGAGGGAGGGAGAGAGAGAAAGATGGGGGATAGGGGCGAACACTGGTGTCTGGAAATGGGTAATGGAGATGAAGATAGGATATAAGGACTCAAGGTTTATGATGACTATGCATCTGTATTCAGACCTGTTCGTCTTAACCTACTTTGAATATCAGGTGGTAGGGTTTACTGCATCAGGACATTTCAGATAATGCGACATAAGTTGTTGGTCACAAAAACGTACACTGTCTTTCAAACACTTAGTCTGCGTCTAAACTTTCTGGAAAATTTAAGTGATAAACACATCAGCCTCTTTCACTGAGGCTGGGCAAGGATTAAACCATAAAACACAATAAACTTTTTGGTGGAGCAAGAACATTGTGCAGATCTACTTCAAGTTAAAATTTATAGCACTCATTGTACTGTCCTATGTGGCAAACCCCACCCATCTAGCACCAAGGTAGGATAAGACGATTTATAAAAAGTATTAAATACTATTTGACCCAGGTCTGACTAGATTGTAGAAGGCCAGACACAGACATTTAAGGAAAAGTCTTTAATTAAAATTAATTAGTAATGAATGTAGTGCATAGGAGTTAGATACAGTAATGTGGAAGACATTCAAGTTCAAGTCTAAAAAAGTCCATCAACTAGATGTCATAATTTTGAGTTGCCCTGAGAAAAGTAAGGTTTGATGAAAGCATAGATGAAGTTCAAATATGCCTCTTTTTGAGTGTTAGGACCTGCATCTTATCAAGTTTGAACATATTCCCCAACATTGACAAAATAAAACTATATTAAAAAAATATTATCAATTGATGAACATGAAAACTTTAACAGTTGCTGAACTCGTCGACAATCTTTTCCACTGACTTGCCTTGGAATGTTGCTGTCTCTTAGGTCAACAGAGTAATGAGAGTATAGAATAAAATTGATCAAAACATTTTTCTGTATCCATTGAGGAATCCCCAGTATCATGGCATATTGAAACCCCATTGGTTATAATGGCAGAGTCCCATTTACATCTACCAATGATTTGTCCTAATTAGTGGATGGCACAGATTGAATGAACGGATTGTTAATTAAATTTGGCTCTTATATTACCCATGCTGACACAAAGTAGTTGTTTGTCACAGCTTTGTACAACAAACCAAAAATGCATGAACAACCACTTAGAATCAGAAAATCTAATTAATTTGCCAATTAATCGAAATTGCAAGGGTAGATGCACACTAGAAAATATCTTGAACTGATGAAGTACCAAAGTTGCCTTCCCAGCCTCTTTTATTCTTCTTCTTATATTGATATATCTGTCCTTCCCATTGCTCTCATATTAGTTATCTCCGAGTTCTAAGATGCAGGCTAACTAGTTAGCAAGGAGATTGAAACTCTGCTGAGAGCATCTAACAAGTTCTCTTGAAATGGCCATAATTTGTCTGGGGAAACATAATAGGATGACTTGAAATCTAATCATGCAATATTAAATTTGTGGAAAAATCCTACCTCAGAGGTTCTTCATAAGGCATTTAAGAGGTACCTTGATCTTGATAACCACAACTAAGATCGCAAATATGCAGGAACTCTTGTTTGTTCAAAATTGTTTTTTTTCCAGACACCAAAAAACGTGTTCTCATCATTCTATCCATCCATCTCTCTTTCTCTCTAGCAGACCACCCTGTGTTCTTATTAAATACAGATTGACTGGTCTGACCCTTAAATTTGCTCTATGGTCCAAGAGGCTACTATAATGTGCATCTGCTATCAGGAAAAGTGCTCACATGTTACAGGCAGAATTTTCAAAATTGACATTTTCACAATGAAATGACTACAAACCTTTGGGCATGATAACGGTGTCATATCCAACATATGCAGAAATAATTGAGAATGAATGGGATGAGATAATATCTCAGGATATTTACCAAACACAGTTCTCCATATTGAACAACATATTTTACCTCATCTCGCTCTCACTTGGTGACTAAATACTTGGAAATTGTGTTGTGTTAGTTTGCCTCAGTGCTACCCCAGATTGAAACAACAGTGCATTGTGCTATGATGTGGCTCAAATGGTCACAAGACAAGTGCTGTCTCCTCTGATTATATTATTGTGTATTACACTGTATTCTGATTATTCTGGTAACTAATTCCTGAACATCAGTTGTAAATTAAAAAAAAAAAAAAACTAGGTCCAAATGATATTGGGTCCATCTCCCTAATTAATGAAGTACATTTCTATATCTCCCTGTTGTTCACATGTTCTGTATCTCCTAATTATAAGCTGCAAGCCAGCTACTTAGTGAGGAAGTTCGAATTCTGCACAGGAAACCTAAAATAAAAGACAGTTTTCCTGAATTCAGATGCATCAGGACATTGTTGAGCTTAGAGCCAGCATTTGGTCTTTGTCCTCTCTGTATTTAATACCCCACTCTCCGTCTACCTGTAAGCTATCAATGTGTCTCTTACTGTCTATCTGTCTATCTGTATTGTCTGCCTGTTGGTCTTTGTGCCTGCCTGTCTGTGTACCAGTCTGTCATTTGGTCTGTCTGCCTGTTTCACTATCTTTCCATCACCCATTCCCCTCATCTCTTCACTTCTTTCTACAGCTTTTAGATAGTTTCTGTCCTATCTCATCCACATTCTTTAGTTGTAGTGTGGAGGGAGATTATGTGTCACTTTTGTCTTTCTTATTGTTTTGGAATGGTGCTCTAATTTCTCTATTTCACACACTTTCTCCATTTCATGTTAGGCTTTGCTGTGGTTCTCTCTCTCTCTCTTTCTCTCTGTCTCTCAGTCTCTTGTTCTTAAATCCATTGTATCTCATTGTCACAGCAGCAGCATTCAATGCTACACCCCTACAGCGGAGGAGCAAGCGCAGGAGGAGGTGGTGGAGGAGGAGGAGGGGGCATCCCTCTCCCCGACCCCTCTACTATTTTCTTCCCGTCCATCCCCGAGCGCCCCATTTCCTTCTCCCCTCCTCCCACTGGCCCTCCAAAGGCCTACAACACCCAGAGACGCAAGAGCACGTCCATTCTCGAGGCCCACACCCGACACTTCCAGCCTGCCTACCCGCGGTATGGGAGCAGCCTGCACCCCTTTTCTGGGCTTGAGGGTGTTGAGCCCCCCTCCCTCTACATGGTAAACCCTGGTTTTGCGGCAGCTGCCCAAAGACTCTGTGTTGGGGAGCCACTGCATCTCCCAGGACAATCTGACCCAAGTTTGTATGGATATAAGGATGTAAGAGCAGAGCAAGAGGAAGCAGTGAGGAGATTAAGCCTAAACCAAGCTGTCCTATTGGACCATTACGAAGCAATGGTGTATGGGGGATACCCAATGATGGCTCACCAGCTTGGTCACTTGAGTTTCCATCAGCAGATGCAAGCTGCGGCTGCGGCTGCTAGTTTGGGCTACGACCCTTGTCCCCCGCCTCAACCGGGGTTCTTGCACCCACAAATGATGCAAAGAATCAACACACACAGCCCAATATCTCCACCCCTGCCTCCCATGAGCACTGGTGCATCTGTGTCTTCTTTATCGTCTGACGGATGCTATCCTCCACCCCAGCATGCTTCCCCTTCCTCCTACCCTCTCTCCGCTCCTCCAGTGATGGGCGACACCCCGCCACCTCCCGGAAGTGTCTTTGAGTTCCATTTAGCTGCGGCTGCTGCAGCTGCTGCCGGTGACCCAAGCCTCTTGGCGTCCAGACTTTACCGGGCCCGCAGGAGTTCCATGGACCTCCCACTAGAGGAAAACACTGGGTCGGGTTCAGGTGGCTCTGGTTCGTACAGCCGTCTCCAGCCGGTGACAGAAGAGCTGTACACATACGTCAGCCCCGAGGTCCCATTACCTCCAGGAAGTCTTCTCCTTCACGGAGGAGGAAACGCAAGGGACAGAAGCCCAGAACCTTCCAGCGACTCCTTGGCTTCCTCCGATGCGGGGGAGTTCCAGTCACCTCCTCCCCCGCCTCTCCTCCCTCCACTCGACTCCTCATCAGCCGCTCAGTCCATCCCTCACTCGTCCTCTACCGCTCTGTATGATTCGTCAGGGGGAGTGCTTCCTACGGATCCCCAGGGACATCCGCCCTCCCAGCAGAGCTTTCTCCTTCTCACCCCATCTGCTGAGCTCCCTCTTGGGGGAGCATCGTCAACTCAGCTGGGGTCTCTGATCCAGAGCGCCTGGTCCCGGCACGGAGGGGTGGTACCAGCCCAACCTGATATGACGTACCATGAGTCATTGCTGGCCATGCAGGCTGCTAACCCCACTCTGGTACTGAGATTAGACCCCCAAAACCCACCTGGGCCAATTACTAGTTGAAATAATTTTAGTTACTTTTCAGTCGAGGTCCACAAACAGCTGCTGATGCATGAATGCCCTATGTTTTTCATTGGTATTTCTTTCTACTAAGACTGAAAAATTAGCAATGCAAGGTGCTTTATATGCTGAGGTTTTTATGCATTTTAGTCATCATACCTCTACCGTTTGAAGGCAATCAATTGACTTGATTTTATCTACTCCTTCTTGTGCACTAATTGTAAAAATAGGAGTTTATTCTTAATCAACCAGCCAGGGTAGATGGATAATAAATAATTTAATCAGCCAATCAGGTAAAATCAATCCTTCTGTGAAAAGTAACTGATTTAATTTAAAATGGTGATTTGACCCAGGGCCCCTTATACCACTCCCTATTATCTTTTATACCCTACCAGCCCCAGCTGACCCTTATTTATTATGACGTACTGTCTGATTTGGCTAGACATTTAGTTCCTGTGGTTGTGATTTTAACCCCTTCCAGCCATGTCTACACTCCAGAGAGAGTCTCATGGTCTGCCTTCATAATGTCTCACATCATTCATCCTCTGACAATGTTTACCTGCAGATTAGAATTCATGGTAATAATTAAAAGGCAAGTAAAGGGCAGGGTTGTAGTCAATACCACCTATGTCAGGTCCAGGACAAGACCCAGAGCGCGTCTAGGTATGACATTCTGAAGGTAGCCTTTGAGACACTCTCTGGTGTAAAAGCTTTACATGCAAAACATCTAAGCCCCCTCCTTTCTGTCTTTCTGTGTTGTAGTTTATTTTGATTTACTTGTTCTTCTCAGTAAGTAAGATTTTGTCTGTATGTTCATATATGACTGTATATGAGAAATGTGTGTTTGTGCGGGTATACTGTGTGTGTGGTATACTTGCATTTTTGCTCGTACAAATCCAAAGTCCGTTCGGTCCTATGAAAAGAGTACCTACCTAGAAAGGTGACCATCATATAGATACACACTTCAAAATAAATCTATATATGTTAGATCTCTAGACATTTAACAATAAGTTATAAATATGTTGTGCAGTTATAGCCATTTAAATCTCTCAAGGTTTTTTGCATTTTCCTGCATTGTGCCTGAGTCGACTGTGACACCTTGAGGTGTGCCACTATCAACGCCACAGAACCTGATGGTTTTTTTGTGTGTCTGTTATCATAGGTGTACATGATAATATAAGCCAATAAGAAAGTAATCATAGTGAGCATGATAAAGCCATGTGACTTTGTTGATTTGTATGTACAAACACACAGAAACATACAACAAAAACCAAGGGGGCTTAGACATATCTAGCACTGTAACCATGCAGATAGACATTTAATTTGTATATTTTAGATTCTTTCTGTTGTTTTGTGTTGTGTTGCTAAAGATATTGGCTTTAAGTCAGTTCTTTAATTGAGCATATTGTGTTGTCATTTCCCGCTCAGACCGGAAGTCAAGCTTTCTACTCAGGGTTCAAAGGCTACAGTTGACATTCATTAAACCCTTAGAATGCTGCCATCATCAGTGTCACCCTGAAATCATACTTTCTTCTTAGTTTGTTATGAACCACATTCATTGCTCTTGCTTCTAATTTCTTCAAGCTTTGTTTCTTACCTTTCATTACCTATATTTTTTTTATTTCATTTAATTTATTTTATGATATTTTTGTAATGTGAAATGTTTCATTGTATTTGTGTGACTTTCTGTGAGCATTGGTGGTAAAACAAGGTAGGTAGCGTGTATGGTGCAACTATACTTGTGTAAGCTCCCACCACACTTTGTGAGGGAGAGCTTGGGGACAAGTATAAACTTGCCTACGGCCTTCTAAGGGTTCATTACACAATAAATTGAACATTATTAGTCTGTTAGCTCAGTTGCTGTTGTCCTGTAGTGCCATAGATTCCTCAAAGAATACAGTTCGACAATAAGTAGAAAGTAGTTGGTGGGAAGGCTCTCTCAGGCCCCTTCCTCACTGGGGCAGTACCAGGATGGGAAATTAAATATGTGGGTGGCTGCTAAGTTTGAGTCCACTCAACCAGCCACTTTGACAGGCACAAACCATATTTTGGAGATTATTTTCTATAAAATTATTTGGCTGGTAACATAGTGAAAGGGGCTAATAAACTTTGGAATCCACCAGCCACTGTGTCTAGTGGAAAAAGTTGGCTTCCTGCTCTGGGCAGTACAGTAAGTGCACTAGTTTACCTGTACCTTTTCTATTAAAAAGGCATTGTATTCATATTTTGAGGATCACTGATGTCTTACTAGATACTTACTGAACTTTGAAGAACATAATTTACCACATTGTACTTCTATAGTCTAGATTTTTTATTGTAGTTTAGCTTTATTATTTATAGGTTTGATAAAGAAGCCAAAGAAGACAATGGAAAAGAAACAAGCTGAGTTTTACAGCTCAAATCATCTTACTTCATTTTTATGCCATTTTAAACAGTCAAACCCTGGTTAAATACTGTTTGCAAGTCATTTTCAGGATGTTTTAACATACTTGGAGAACGAGATGGGTGGGGTTTAGAACAATTCAGATAGTGCCATGTAAGTTATCAATCAAAGAAAGTATACTAAAAAACTCAAAGAAGTATACTTGGCTTTGAAATATTTTTCTCTGATCGTCTAAACTTTCTGTTAGTGATTGCATTAGGCTATGTAGCACACCCCACCCATCTGACATTAAAAGCATGCTAAAAGAATCAAACATGAAGCAAATATTATTTGACCCAGGTCTGAACCTAATACTGTAAATCAAAAGATTATGTCTCTGCTAGGATGCTTTAGGGAAACACAGCACTGGTTTGATTCTAATGTTTAAATTAAATCTTCAAATGTAAGTTTAAAGTTTATTTCAGGTTTAATGTTTGCTTTCTAGATTTGTATTGCCATTGTAAAGACCACAACCAGCTTCTGTTCTGTGCTTCGTTGACCCGCTATAACATCCACCTTTTCACTTAGGGCTCGACCTGCATGGAAACATATTGTACTCACACCCTGACTAACCCCAGTACTGTGTCTGTACTGTTGTACCTGCCAGACTGTAAGCTGTGTATGTGTGTAGGTATGCATATGTGTTGATGTTGGTGTGTGTGTGTGTGCGTGCATGCATCTGTGCATACACAAGATGAGAATCTATACCAAAAACTCATCACTAGAGAGCATCATAATAAGCACCTTGTGTTTGCACTCACATGCACAGTAGCTTCAGCTGAAACCCAAACTGGTCTAGAAGCTACAAATATGTTCTGATTGTTTCTTGTTCTCTCTCTCTCCCCTTATTGGCCATCTCTCCTTCTCTCTCTTTCTTTCTTTCTATCTCTCTCTCCCTCTCTCTCTTTCTTTTTCCCTCTCTTCTCTGTCCTTTCTTTATCCTACAATACCCCCTGTCTTCCTCTCTGTCCATCTGTCTACCTTTCTCTCTTTTTGTCTGTTTCTAAGCAGCAGGTTCAGGCCCCCTCTCCCCAGCCCACTCTAGGACCCCCCCTGGCCCCTCCCACCTCCCAGCCAGCTCCCCCTGGGACCGCCCAGCAGGTGAGACTAACTATAGCAACTGGAGACCCCAGTAACTGTAAGTCCGTTTTTATACGACCATGAGAAACATCGGCCAGTGTTGACCACAGTCACCTTGTCTGTTCATTTTATCAGTACAGAAAAGGTGGCTGCAGCTGCACCTGCCTGTCACTGCAACACCACTGATGCTACCGTTAGCAATCATCTAACTCAAATCGGCAGTCAGATAGTATGACAGTGTTTCCTTGCTGCAGAAGCCACCCACAGTTGGAAAAGGACCTCCACAGCTACAAAAATGTACATACAATGAAAATATATAATCTGCCTAATTGCTCAGCCCGCCACCAGAAAAGAATACAGTAACAAATGAAATTGCAATTGCAGCTCAATTGTTCATATATCATGATATAAATATCCAAATAAGAGTAATTCTTAAACTGTAACATCTACTGGAGCTTATCCTGGAATGGACCCAGGAGTGAACCTGGGTACCAAAATAACCCCAACCCCTACAAAAAATGTAAAAAAAAATTATAAACATTTCTACAGGAAACACTGGTGACACAGTTAAGTGGTTGCTAGCAGTGTGAAATCAGAATAAGGCTTTCACTAGCAACAATTTGCATCTCCAATTACGCTTTACAAGAAAGGATGCAAAATGGCCTCACAATGGACACACATCACAGATAAGCTTGTAGGCAGGTGCTGGACCAAGTGGTAAACCATGGTCAGGAATGACCCTCTAACACTAAGTGAAGGGACGTTTCCGGCAACAACTGTTCTTCATCAGACTGTAAAATGGCAAGTCTTTCTCTCTATCTCTCTCTTTGTCTGCATCTTTGTCTGTCTGTCTCTCTATCTCTAGCATGGAGGTTATTCACACACTTGATGCAAACAAATTTTCTCATGTTCTCTCTTCCTCTCCCTCCTCTCCATCTCTTTCTCTATCCTTCCCTCCTTTCTCACCATTTTAATCCCACGTTCCTGTGGTGTAAAAAATCTCAGAAACCCAGTTTTTATGCTTATACAATAATAACTTTTTCTTGAACAAGTTTGCTTTCTCTTTGAAGTCATTGCCTTTGCTTCAAGGTAACCAGTCATAAAGTAAGATGTCCCACGGCGCTGGTGCTTTGCCTGGAGTCTTTTTGAAGGAGTGTGTTTACCCCCAGCGCAAACCCTTGTTATTAACTAATTGCAGCCCTAAACTGATTTGATTGAGCATGAAGTTGGATGTTAATAGGAGATCAAATGTTTTTGGCTAGAATCAGATGGAATGTATTTTTTAGAAATGAGTGAAACAGTCATTCCCACACTGTTAAATTCATCATGTTTACATGAAGAGTTATATTTAAAACAGTTATATTCCCATTCTGGAAAAAGAAAAGCATTGCCTTAAAGCTGGGGTAGGCAACTTTGGAGAAATGAGCAAGAATTTGAAAGTATACAACAGATACGGTGATAGGGTGTTTGCTTGCTGACGAAAGCTGGCACCAGATCAGCCAATAGCTAAATACAATTGCAATAGCCGGTCTTCAACCAGTACAGGGCAGTCGCCATGCGTATTTATAACACAATCTGTAGGATCCAACAACTTTGCACTAAAATGTCAAGATTTGGACCTGAATTCATCGACAGCACTACTAAATACCCAAATACATCGGGTTTCAGCTGGAAAAAGTGTTTTGGGGGTTTAGTTACTCTTTAAGTGTCTATAATTGTTTTCATTTTGTCAACCAAGGACTTATGTTACCTGCTATCCTTTAAAAAGTACTGTATTTTTTTATTTCTACAATTTGTTTGTGCTAGCAATCATTCTGTAAGAGTGCTGTCACTTTATTGAAATGGTTGGTATCTCATTTTGGAACAAAACTTTTCACATACACACAGCATTCTGGATAATGGCTTATATTGTGGTCTAGGTTTTATTCAGGATAATATGTTTATATTTATCTTTCATATACCAACAACCAATCAGGACATCAACAGTATAAGGGATAAGGTATATACAAGATTGAATTTCCCAGTTGGTATTGGTATATTCCATATCTATGTGTCTTATTTGGGATTTGAGCTTATCTAGGTTATTGTAAACAGGATATGATGTGGACCTGTGCTAGCTCAATAACAGAATACTTGGAATATTGGTGTGCATGTTAATTTCACTCATTTATCCATTTAGTTATTTACTCTCTCTCCCTCTATCTCCTCACTCTCTGCTCTCTCTCTCTCTCTATCTAGGTCATTCCATCCAGTCAGCCCAGCAGTACATCGGTTCAGAGCCCCTCTCACACATCGCTTCCACAGGGGTCTGCACAGGTAACACACACACCCCTAATTGCAATATACATAAACAGCAACACTTAATAAACACATTCCTAATGTACACAAGCTGTCACTGGCGCCTTGAGAACAGGTTATTGATTCATGAGCTGTCATAACTGTCTGCATTCATCTATGCTGACACACACACACACCTACCTACATACAGTAGGTATACACACTCTCTCACATGCGCACACATACATACACTAGTGAACACCCCACCTAGCTTGTGTCAGTAGATTCCACAGCGAAGCTAAACTAATAACTCTACAAACGCTGAATCAGTTACAGTCATTGCAGTCTTTATGAATACACATCGGGTTTAGTGTGAGTTCCAAACAACTTTCTGTTAGCGCCTGCTTCCCACACACTACAGAAACACAGATGCACACAGAGACACACATGCACATTCTCACACACACACGCACGTGCGCGCGATAAGTTAATTAGCTCTACAGTCTTCAGTGAAAACATATCAAAGCTAATGTAAGTTCTAAACAACTTTTCTGATGGTCATTGTCCATCAGTGTCTGTTTCCAGCAAACTTAGAAACAGACAGCTAAATTGACACACGGACAATCATGCACGCACGCACACACGTACACAACCATTCACACACACAAAGAAAACATTGCACTACTTTTACAGTTGTCTGTGGAAACATCTTAGGGAGGCATTAACTTAAAATAGCTTCTGTAATTTATGTGCTTTCCCGCACAGAGACAGGCTGAAGAAAAGAGACAGGCTGAAGAAAAACTGACAAACACACACCGTACACAAGCATATGGCATATAGACACACACAAGCACACACACTGATTAATCGACTTGAAGTCAACTTCATCTCTCACAATTGATCACATCCAGTCAATCACCCAGGCAAAAACAGTTCAATCATTAATTCACTCTGCCATTCAGTCAGATGACTAATCAGCTGTTTATTCTACCATTCAATTCAGTCAGTTATCCATTCAGTTATTTGACCAGCCAGTCAATCATTTATTCAGTATATTCAATTTCCAATCATTCAGCCAGCTAGTTAGTCAGGTTGCCAGTCAGCAGCCAGCCATTCTGTTTATCTAAATAGTTGTCACAGTCATATTTGTCATTATTGGTCTTGTATCTGTATCATGTGTTAATATTGCATGTTTTGCTCATCTTGAATTGCTTCTTTTTTTCTTTAAACTCAGATTTTTCTTCAGCTCAATTTGTTTCTTCTATTTTTCTTTCCTTCTTTCGGCATGCTGCCTGCGTTTATCACGGGGTTGTTTTTGTGTGTGTTTGTGATGGTGTGTATGTGGTCATACATGTCTGTATGTGTATGTGTGCATGTATGCTTCAATGTTTGTTTGTATATTTATTTTTTTATGTATGACTGTATGCACATATGCATGGGTGTATTGTGTGTGTGTGTGTGTGTGTGTCTCTGTGTGTGTCTGTCTGTGTGTGTGTGTGTGTGTGGTTGTGTAGTTGTGTGACTTCAG